>CABFWB010003020.1:22133-90210 GCA_902151455.1 Timema bartmani
TACTGCCTGTTCCACTTGCACTGATCCTAGTCCTGCCAGCCAGAACCACCTTGTCTTAATACTGCCTGTTCCACTTGCACTGATCCTAGTCCTGCCATTCAGAACCACCCTGTCATAGTACTGCCTGTTCCACTTGCACTGATCCTAGTTCTGCCATTCAGAACCACAGTGCCTTAGTACTGCCTGTTCCACTTGCACTGATCCTAGTTCTGCCATTCAGAACCACCTTGTCTTAATACTGCCTGTTCCACTTGCACTGATCCTAGTCCTGCCAGCCAGAACCACCCTGCCTTAGTACTGCCTGTTCCACTTGCACTGATCCTAGTCCTGCCATTCAGAACCACCCTGTCATAGTACTGCCTGTTCCACTCTCGATGCTCCTGTGCAGATGAGAGTGTGCACTGCACCACTGTTAGACCTATAAGAACTGTCATGATTGTTTGTCCCAGCTCCAGACTATATTGGACCTCCCTATGGAGCCTCCTGAGGATGAGGTACTGAAAGAACTAGGGGCGCCCCCTCAGATGGTCACAGATAAGGACCTGTTCCGACTGGAGGGCTGTGTTTCATCGTGCGCTCATGGGGCGGGGCGCGCAACCTCTGACAGGCAGTTCTACTATATCAACAGCCGACCGTGCGAGCCGACCAAGGTAATGTCCTTAGGGCTCTGGTCATCGGCACAGCGCGAGGCCACAATTCCAGAAGTTAAAATAAAAATATAGTTTGACCAGGTTTAGTATTAAAAAATTAGTAGAAGTATTTTGTTACACTGAATTAGGAGTGTGCTAAGTTCCACTTTTTCAATTTGAAGAGATCTTAACTGGAATATATGTTTTTGTATGCTTTAAAAATATCTATATAACTTAGAATTATTTTTGCACAAATTATTTCTAATATTTCATTCTAATTTGATAAATCAAATTACTATCACAACATTCAATGCTATTACTTTAGATTATTTCATTTGAATATTTGTTTGTATTGTAAATAACAGCTCAGAATGGCAATAATCTATATTAATAAAATGAAAAGTTTGTTTGTCTTTCTGTCATGAGAACTAGGCGGTATCTACTGTATGCAAAGGTCTAAAATTTTAAAATTGGTAGCCCCTGTTCACGAACATGTGCATCTCAAAGCCAGAATTCTAAATTTTTGATTAGATTTGTTAAAATTTATTAAAAACTGGGTCAAAATAAATAAAAGATTTATTTTTCGTCTTATGTACTGCTCAGTACAACCCCAGGGTACTTTTACTAGTTGAACATAAAGGGATAATTATTTCAGCTCCCGATGTGTTTATTGGAGAAGCTTAGTAATTTCTAAAGCCGGATTTTTTTTAAGTGGAGTCAAAGTTTAAAAACTTCACATGCTCCTGCCTAGTATTAAACACATTAAAAGATATCTAAATAGGTCCAGCCAATCACAGGCCATTCCTAGCCAACTCACTCCTGGGCTAAGAGGGCTGTATGTATTATATTTTTGGGTGGGGGTTAGTGTAGGGGGATGTACCTGTGATGTAAAAGTCCCCCAAAATAATATTATAAATTTAGGTTGGGGGTTGAAATTTATAAGACTTCAATAAGCTACTAGTCTAGATATTGAGGAGAAATAACAAAATACAATTTTATTAATTAAATTAAACATTGAATAGAGGATAGAAGGGCAAGGCCTACAAACTTACCAGAAAACTGTGTGCCACAATTTTAACAATTTAAACACAACATAACACACAATTATCAAATTTTCAGGATACATCAGTCCCCTTCTTCAGCAGAAGAGAGTAAAACACAAAGTGAACTCTAGTAGCAAGGCTAGAGGTACAGTAGCCCCATGGCTTCTTTGGTGCTGACTGACATCTCAGACAGCTGACGACTTTGAAAAGCTACCAGACCAAATTATGTATCCCTACGCCGAACCATATGATATGCAAAAAACATGTGTTTAGCATCTGTCACTTCTGACAGTCAAAATTTAGGTATATACCTAAATGTTGACTGTCAGAAGTCAGCTGTGAACTGTCAGTCATCACCAAAGAAGCCATGGGGCTACTTTAAATCATGTTCACTTAGATATTGTTATTGCCTTTTCCTTGTTTTTTTTATTTATTTTTTATTCTGTAGTTGCTTGTTAAAACTCGTGTCTTGACTCTTGGTAGATGGATGGAATGTTATTGTATATATATTATTAGAATTAAGTATTGAATTGTTAAATTAAATCATATTAAATTATTAGTTAATATTTATTATTATTGTTTATATAGAAGTGTTTTGGCAATTCTCTAGGCCTTCTATCTTCTTTTCAATGTTTAATTCAAAATAGCTGTTTGACGCAATTTTTCCAATATCATTTACTAATAACACTTTCAAGGAAAGAGGAAAAGGCGAGATTCACCTTTCTCCCAAAACCTCCCCCCAAAAAACCACGCCTGAAACTCCAGTTATCTGGTGGGACATGGGTGAACCAAACTTCATAGCACTGTTAATGTGCAAACTTTAAATAATACTTTCCTAGCACGGGAGTAGACATGGCTAGTACCGGTGGTACATGGCTAGTGATTAGTAGCTGTGCTGTTGTATCTTGTAGGTGATCAAGCTGGTAAATGAAGTGTATCATCAGTTCAACAAACATCAGTTCCCCTTTGCTTTCATCAACTTGAAGACCTCCAGACACAACGTGGACGTTAACGTCACTCCAGACAAGAGACAGGTCTTCCTGGACAAGGAGAGACTGATCCTGGCGACTGTCAAGGTAGCGTCATCATATTATATTAAATGTGTTCAGAAGTTCACAAAATTTGAAGGTCAGCCATCATTGAGCCAAACATATTGGATGTCTAAAGTACGATTTCACGAGAAAAAAAAAAAGAATTTTTGTATATTATAACTATGTAAAACCAACTACTTGCTACTTTAGCGTCCTTTACTTTGACTTGAGAGGCTGTGGTTTGATTCTGACCAGTTCAGCTGTCACTAATTTGTTTACGGTTTGGTTTTCCACCTCTTTTCAAGAAAATGCTGACTACAACTTATTGAAATGTATCTATTATTGTTTGCTTAAGTTGCTTATAGCCAGTACTTGCACTAGAGCGCAAAAAACTATTTGCTGGTGAGGAGTTATAGAGTAGCCAGTACTCACACTAAAGCACAAAAACTATTTGCTGGCGAGGAGTTATAGAGTAGCCAGTACTCATACTAAAGCACAAAAAACTATTTGCTGGTGAGGAGTTATAGAGTAGCCAGTACTCACACTAAAGCATAAAAAAACTATTTGCTGGTGAGGAGTTATAGAGTAGCCAGTACTCACACTAAAGCACAAAAAACTATTTGCTGGTGAGGAGTTATAGAGTAGCCAGTCCTCACACTAAAGCACAAAAAACTATTTGCTGGTGAGGAGTTAAGAAGAAAATAACTTATAAACTATGTTCTCCTTGACCAGGCTTGTTTACTGAGGATCTACGAGGGTGTATCCTCCACCTTACCCCTGGACAACCGTGCTAACGGGACCAGTCCCCCCACCCCTGAGGGCCTGCATACCATGTTGAGGCAGTGGGGTCGAGACCCGGCCACTCCCTTGGGACGGGGTCTCAAGAGGGCTCTTCAACAGACACCAGGAAGAAACCGTGGAACGCCCAAACGTAAGCGAACCGTGTGGATGTATCAATAAGCAGCATTGTAGCCCTAAAACAAATTCTAATTCAAAATTTTTTTCTTCAGGAACATACATGTTATTTTTCATGAATCTCCACATTTCAAACATACTCTTGGATAAACCAACCTAGCCATACTATAAATAACAATCCTTGTCCATTTTCAGGGAGAATTTGTTTGGAAATGTTAACTTATATTTTTCAGAGCTGTGTATGAGTGCCTTCATTAAGCGTTCTGCCGTGTCTCCAAGTGATAGTTTAGAGAACACAGGATCATCAAAATCATTGGCCGACACTTCCACCACTGATATTGAAGAAAACCATACTTTACAGCAGGAATCTAGCGCAGATCACCTCATCAACAGTTTACAGCAGGAATCTAGCGCAGATCACCTCATCAACAGTTTACAGCAGGAAACTAGTGCAGATCACTTTAGCAACAGTTTACAGCAGGAAACTAGCACAGATCACTTTAGCAACAGTTTACAGCAGGAAACTAGTGCAGATCACATTATCAACAGTTTACAGCAAGAAATTAGCGCAGATCACCTCATCAACAGTTTACAGCAGGAAACTAGTGCAGATCACCTTATCAACAGTTTACAGCAGGAAACTAATGCAGATCACCTTATCAACAGTTTACAGCAGGAAACTAGTGCAAATCACCTTATCAACAAACTGCAGGTTCCTTACTCAAATGATGTAAAACACAAATCTTATAATGGTACAGCAAAGATTGGAATCAGGCAGATTTCTGAGACCACGATGGAACGTAATTTACTTCTGAGTAACACAACTAGTTTAGTTAGAAATGAAGATAAGACGATTAGTAGCACTTCCGAGTCTCGGTTACCTCAGACCGCAGGCAAGGAACATTCCAGTGGTGCCAAAGCGACACATTCTTTCCAACTTGTTCCCACAACCATTGTTAGCAACGGTGATCCAGCAGTTATTGAAGAGGCTACTGGTGACTCTGTGAATGACGAGAGCTCGGTCGTAGAGAGTTGTGGAGTATGGTTGACGCAAGAAATGGAATCTATTGAAAAGCTACATACGGATGAAACGAGGGGGGGCCACACTGTGAGGCCAGTGTCACAGGTTTCCGTGACATTGGACGGTGTCAGGAGGTTACTCGAGTCACGCGAGAAACGTCAAAACCGTTGGACCGCCGTGCCAGTGGTTAACAAGTTCCACGCTGAAATCAACCCCTCCAAGAACACGGCCGCTGAGCAGGAGTTGAAGAAGGAGATATCTAAGGATATGTTTCCGAAGGTTGGTATTATGCCAAAGATATGTTTTTTCTTTTATCACCGTGTCTTACTACCTGTTCAGGTTATACAAATATATAATAGTTAATCTAATGGAGTAGGGATGAGGAAGGCAGCATTTTAGAGATACTCTACTCACATTTGCGTGTAAGGAGAGTAGGGATTCGGACCTAGATCTCCCCTTAATCATCAGGTGAGTCTAACACTTTAGACCATTCGACCATTGAAGCAGGTCTGAGGATATGTTTACAAAGGTTGCTAATATACTATTAAATTGTTCACAAAAGTTGGTATTATGTTAAGAAAGGTTGGTGAAATATAGCTCAACAGGATGACCTAAGTAGACCAGGTCGCTAAGGTACATTTCTTACTACTAATTCAGACTAAACACATTATTATTGGGTTAAGGATGTGGAAAGTAGAATAAAAAGAAAATGTACCTACATTTTCAGAGGGGGAAATCATTTAAGAAGCATCATCCTCAATACATCTTGCTGGGATTCAAATTCCAATCATAAATATACTCATCTTTGATTCAAACCAGAGGCATTCTGGTTCTAGTACCGGCTGCAGTGTTAGCTGGCGGTGTACCGCTGGTTCAGTGTTCGCTATTACCAGATCTTTTTAGGTTAATTCATCTTGTCATTTAATTTTATAATGATATTATATAGAGAATGTTCCTCAATGCTGAGCTCTCTCCCCAACTTAACAATACACATTCACAAAATTACAACGTAGATTATTATTACTATATAAGAGTACTAGATCATGTAAGGAGACTAATTCACATTTTGAATGGCATTTTTCCACTTTTTTCGATCCCTTGAATCATATGGTTTCAGATTACATTCCTCCATTGAACACATGACCAGCTGGTTAGTGGTCGTCGGCCTCTTCTCTTTCAAGTTCCCATTTTTAAATCATCTTTGGGGTACGGGTGCTATCAATTCTTTGTACATGGTTGTACTTTAAAACTCATCCAGTATAGTTGACTCAGTGTGCATCAGCCTTCGTATCTTTGTTCTCTTTACACTCCCTTGTCTTTATTTTCCGGGTGATTTTCTTTAGAAATAAATTTCAACTCCCAGTAGTCTATCTGTGTCTGTAGTAAGAAATTACATACAGTCAACTCTCGATTCTACGACCATTCACGGTTCCCTGGAAAAGGGTCGTTATTTCGAAGGGGTCGTTATTGGAATTTGGACAGATTTTGTTTCACCCCCGACCCTCATATGCAAAAATTGCATTTTTTTTAAACGCATGAAAAAATACCTACCTATTTCTTAAAGGAATCCATTGTGGAGGCCTGCTTCTTCTTAGCGCCAGTTTGCTTGACGAAGTCTCTCACATTATAGAACTGGAACCACAGCTCTTCGCTAAGCACCCTGGCGGTTAAGTGCTCTTGAGTAGACGTCGCCAGCTTTCAGAACATCTTTCATTGTGGGGATGTCTTCAGGTTTTTCTTCCATTTATTCCTCCCCCTCTTCATCGCTGAACTCCTGCTGCTCCATAATTATATCGGCGTCGTCGAGGGTGCCCCAAACTGTGATGTCATCATCTGCTGTTATGTACTCCTCATACGTGCAGTCTAGAGGCTAATCTCTGCTACGTTTCCTCGCCGCACGGAGGAGTGAAAGTCAGGGGGGCAGACGAAGGCGCTGTTGATGAGCCACGCTGCGGTTCCGTGTAGGTGTTTGGCTGAGAATTGGAGTCTACTATCGGTGGGTCGTCTGGGTCTTCGGCGCTGGCAGCGGCGAGTAGCACATATACTGCAGTCCCTTCGTTGACTGGTAGGACAAAGCGTGCGTGTCGGAAGCAAATTCACCTTCCCTTGCTGGATTATCCTCCAGTCCAGGGGCTGAAGCATTCTGGTGGTGTTCTTTGGCAGAAACACCAGCTTGATGTTCCTGAGTATTGTCGAGAGCAGAATGTATGGGGCAATTGTCGACGAAGAGCACGACTTTTCTATTTGCAGCGTCCATTTTCGAATCGAAGCCTTGAAGCCACATCGTGAACACCCCCCGAGGTCATCCGTGTCTTCTTATTAAAAGCATAGTCACAAGGCAGAAAGTTTCCCTTGAAACCCCGGGGTTTCTTGAACTTACCGATCACGAGGGGGCTTCATATTATCAACTGCCGTCCATGTTAAGCACAGAAGGATGGTGAGGCGCTCCTTGCTCTTATTCTCTTTCAAAGCAAGAGTGTGATCCGACATGAGGTTGTAGAACATCCCCAGCTCGTCAGCGTTGTATACATCTTGAGGTTGATAGTGCCTAATGATGTTTCGGAGCAAGGGTATCCACTCCCTCACCGGTGTTGGGTCGACCTATGCGCTTTCACCGACGACCTTGTTTCTGGATATGCTGTGATGCACTTTTAAACACTCTAGCCACGCACTTGAACACCTAGGTTTCTATACCCAACCTCAGGGAAAATTCATCGGCCTTTCTCTGCGTCATCGGTCTGTTTATAGGCACGTTTTACGCTCAATGCTGGTTGAACCACTCCAGCATAACTTGTTCCAGATTCGCGTGCGTCGCACCCTAACAAATTTTTGGCCTTCCTTCTGCACTGCATTCACAATTTCTTCTCTCATTTTGAGAATCGTTAAAAGTGTCGACTTCGGGATGCCACGCCGCCACGCAATCTCCGTCTCTGTAATATTCTTCTCATCCACTTCTTCATGAACGTCAAGAAGGTCATCTTTCCACTCATTTTGTCGTAGAATCGAGAGTTGACTGTAGTTAGACATTTCCATGCAGTGTTGTGTTGCGTTGCAGATGTCTATCGTTGGTCAATTCAACCTGGGCTTCATTGTAGTGCGGCTGAGGGCAGACTTGTTTATCATCGACCAGCATGCCTCGGATGAGAAATACAACTTCGAGAAGCTACAGAGAGATACAGTCCTACGCAACCAGAGACTGGTTATGTAAGTTGTGCATGCAATGAAGAATATGTTTGTTAGTAAGTTGGTGTTTTGTAAGATCAAGTCAAACTGGGAAAGATTTGAGGAGTTTATTCCATATTCGTGAGATTCAACAATTTCTCCCCTTTTTCTTTTAAGTTTGTGACACACGGCACTTTCACAGAAAGTCCTTTTTTGGATACCTATGTGAAATTACCGGCTTATTATACAACCTTAATTGTTCTTGGTATTCGAGTGTCACTTAGTGGTTGACACTAGTGTGTTTCATACAGGGGTGTTGCACAAAATATATTTTAGAGGGAGTGAACCAGTGTTTTTCCCAACTCTAAACATTTCAAAATTAGAAAAATTCCCAAGTAGCAAAGGAGAGTACAAGAAGGGAAATGTTGAGAATGTGTGTATGGGGATGGGGGAGGTGGGGTAGTAGGAGGCTCCACATTTTTTTTAAAAAATTTGGGGTGATAATCAAGCCTTTTAGGCAACTGTATTTTTAAATTTATTTATTTATTTGCAAGGTTGTAGCCAGCCAATAATTTCAGGGGGGGTGGGGGTGGGGGGGTTGGTGGGCACGGCCCCCAATTGCCAGAAGTTAAAAATAATTCAAATTGATAAACAGTTCTAGAAGCTATCTGAAGTGTTTTATATGGCAACATTACCCCCTAACTACTGAAGGCTAGGAAAATTTCTAAATATTAAACAACTCTAGAAGTTATCTGAAGTGGTTTTTTTTGGCAACTTAACACCATAACTGCTGAAGGCTAGGAAAAATTCTAAATATTAAACACCTCTAGAAGTTATCTGAAGTGTTTTTTATGGCACCATAACCCCCTAACTGCCTCTATATTGTGACCCCACCCAAAACACGCTGCGGCCCCCAAGTTGGAAACCGCTGCTTTATTATAACACATTTGGAAGCAATATATAACTAGTAAGCTCCCAGAGATGTAGAGCTAGCTCGTCACTTTATCAAAAAATTAGCAATTTGGCCATGTTTATTTAAAAACATTTTCAACTGTAAAATAAAGCAATAAAAAATGGAATTTTTCATTATTTCTACAGTACTTTGACACCTGTCTACCAATGTCTTGCTTCATAACCTCATGGAAGTTGCCCTAAAATGTTAATACTGGTATGTGAATAAACTATTCAAAACATATTGTAATTTAGCACGTGAAGGTGAAGGGGCTTCCCCTGACATTTTATTAAATAACTTTTGGCAAATTCAAAATCAGCACGCTAAACAACATGGTTATATGAAATTTCATGCGAATCAAACACTAAATAATTTAAAAATGTATCCCAAATTTGAAAATGTTAAAAGGTGAAAAAAAACTTAATTTTTTGTTTAATGTAGTCTACTTAATCAAATGAAAAATTATAAGAATTGTAACAATGTAACACAGCCCTATTACTCCTCTTCTTCATTGTTGCTTTGAACCTATTTAAATTGCTTTAATGAAAGCCTATTTTAATAAACAATGAAATAAGATACATCAGTTCAATTCAAACTAGTATGGATACTTGCTAGAAAAATTTGTGTGTATTTCAGAAGTCAAACAGTGGGAAATTTTAAATTTGTCTGTAAAAGTCTTTGGTTAAGGACTTTCATAATAGAAAGTAATGGGGTACAGAATAAGCCAAGAATTTCCCAACTCCAGATCTCAAATCTCACAAAATTGCCAACTTTCAAGCTTTTAAACAACATTTGGGNGGGGGGGGGGGGGGGGGGGGGGGGGTGTTGTGTGATACCCCACTAACTCCCCCCGGTGTGACGCCCCTGGTTTCATATCGTGTTAGGGCACCAGGTAGTTACACCCCAATTTCCTACGAATGGGCTTATCTGACAGATAGAAAAGTTAATAAATCTACTTTCACGTATGTATGCCAAGTTGTGTGATCTGCACCTATCACTTTTGATAAATATTATCAATGCTTCTAAAATAACAATATGGTGAAATGTTATCAATATTGATGGCAAAATGATGTTCATCATGATTATCAGACATTTCCGCCTCCATTCCTGTCAATCTTTCCAAACTTCTCCCTCAGCCACGTGTCTCCCTCCAGCCCACTCCTTTAGCTTCTATATGTTTCTGCGCATGGTCTATCCATCTGGTCCGTGGTCTTCCAATAGGTCTTCTACTCTTCTCTTTGTTTTGTAAGGTTTTCTTGGGCATTCTGTCCTCCTCCATTCTCATCACATGACCTAGTCACAGTAACCTTTTTCTCTTCAGTGTATCTTCTAATGGTATATCTTTGAAACCATCCCTAATTATTTCATTCCTTATCCTATACATATATTCTCAATATCTCTCAAGAACCTCATCTCTGCTGCCTGCAATCTACTTAAATCTCTCTTCGTCCAAGTCCAGATTTCAGAGCCGTATGTCAATATTGGATGATAATATGCCTTATATAACAGAGTCTTGGCCTCTTTTTCCTATATTCCATCGCCAGATTATATCCTTATATTTTGTAAAAGGTGGTCTAAATGTCCATTCTTAAAAAAATCAAAATACAGGCATACTTTGATTACTCTAATGTCACCAGGCTTTGTCAACAAGACATTCATCGCTTTCTACTGGCAATGGCTGTAATGACTTCTGAGGTTGTTGCGGTTGCATTGCCCCAATGAGGTGATGTGATGATTATTATTGTGTGGTACCATTATAACTTAAGCCCAAACCATGGTGATCATAGGAATAATTTCCCTGGTGGGAAAATTACTTATGGTACCATCTAGAATCGAACCTGGACCTCAATATTAGTAGCCAAGAATGCTGGCCATTAGACCAAGAGGCCGGTTGGTATAGGTTTCATACCAATAAGATATTTTATATTAAATAAATATCTAAGGTAATTTAGATTGAACTCACTCAGAGTTTATCATCTTATAAAAGTGAAGCTAAACAAACGATCAAGATAGGGAGTCATCTGCACCCTCCTTCACTTTTACTATATAATAGTTTGCAAATGTTTACAGATATTTACTGTTTCAAGCACAGCCATTATTTATATGAAACTTAACACCGTAATCAAATATTTTATTCATACAAAATTAGTTGTTTTTAGATTTTTAACATAATTAATGTTTCAGTCCCCAGAAGTTGGAACTAACAGCAGTCAACGAAGGGATCCTCATTGAGAATGTGGAAATCTTCCGCAACAACGGTTTTGACTTCCTTATCGACAAAGAAGGTAAAGTTTCTTGTAGTTTGTAACCGTGTCCTGGCACCGACAAAAGTTAATTAGAATCATGCACAAGATCGTCTTTTAACAATTATGATTTTCAATAAGTTGATGTAATGTGATCATATCATTTCTATCATTCTGCTGGGTCTGGCACTCCCCCACACTCTTCTGTCATGCAACCACTCCTCCACACTCCTTTGTCATAAAATTGTCCTTTTTATTCCAACATCTTTACCAACTACTGTGCCTAAAATACGCAAATCTTTCCATTATCTTTAAGTTTTCTCCTCGTTTAACACCTTGTTCTCTTTTTCTTGCTATTACAACCGTCTCACTTTTCTTTTGGCCGATTTTACTCCATGCATCCATTTGTTTCTGCACCATTTATATTGTGCGCTCCCATTAATTATTAAAAATAATTTGCTTTCCCTTCTAACATTATTTTTTTCTGTTCTCACACCTTATAAGGTCAGTCATTCAGTTACCCAGCTCAGTGGCCACATGTCTAAGGCAGGCGTGTCATTGGTTTGATCATAAGGGACACATTAAAAAAATCAGTAAAACTATTTCCAACTTATTGTTACAAAAAGAGAAAGCCCATTTATGAAACAATAAGAGGCATCCTATATTTTTTACCAGAACTTAGGAACCTTTTATTTTCAACATGGGTTTGACTGTCGAACTTTAAAACTTGTGCTTAAGTCACTTTCATAATTTGTTGACAAATTTGTGTCTGTGAACCATAAACTTTTATTTTCCTTTTTCTGTGAGGAAACAAATGTTTTCAATTGTATGTGCTGCCAAACATTGCACATGTTGGGTGTGCAAATTTAAAAACTTCAGGAAACTGATCCATAACAAAGAAAGAGTTTAAATTTGGCACACCAACCTCACAAGCCTGATTTCCCTAAGTTTTACCAAATCCCCAAATTTTATATTTATACGGCGTTTATAAAAATAAGAAAGAGACCCAATTGTGTGTTGGTTCATTATTAGGTCTGTAGACTGCATGTTTTACACACCTGGTCTAAGGCGTCACTCTCGCAATAAATTGGACTGCCAACGACGGGGAGATCGGGTTTTGAATCCCGGCTGGGTGCAATGAGGCTGGTTTTCGGTTCCCCCCTTCCCCCTCAGTGCATTTGCGGGTGTATTTGAACTAAATTATTCCTTCTTTAGCCCTAGTTTATTAGCATGATTAATATATATGCATGTAACCTGAAGAGGCAGTGAGACGCGGTGAAATGTGAATAGGGTTGTGCTTGTTCCCTAGCGGAGTCCAGTAGACGAGTCCAGCTCACGGCGATCCCGATGAGCAAAAACTGGCATTTTGGGAAGGAGGACATAGACGAGCTTCTCTTCATGCTGCAGGTAGTTCTTGACAATACTGGATTCAATAATGAGGGATGCGCTTTAGATATCCCTCATTCTCTCCCCGACATCTATCCTAAATCACAATTTTGAGGGGGTGGAAGAGGAAATTTAATTTCTTAGCAAATAAGAGAAATATTTAATATGCCAATATACAATCGTGCATAGTAGAAAAGCTTTAAATTCACTAGGAAAATCAGGTTTTCGTTGAGTACCTATTTTTGCCGACGTCCTGGACCCTTACCTTTAAAATACATTAACATTTGTCAAAATTAGATAGAGCATTTTTCTCGTAGTTTCAATTACTGGAAATGAACTTATCATATTATATTGATACTATAAAAACACCAGGCTTGACAATGGTTCTTGTAAATGACAACTTATGATACTGTGAAAGTTTGTGCTTAGAGAGTTTTATGTAAAAAACCAACGCTCCCTCTTCCCAAAGTTTGCCTCCTACAGAACTTATAATTATTCTAATGCCACTCTACATTAAGTGGGGCCTTATTGTGAGAGCCGTGTTGAACCAGACGTGGTGGTGTCCCCAGGATTCCCCTCACACCATGTGCCGACCATCGAGAGTGAGGACCATGTTCGCATCCAGAGCGTGTCGCAAGTCCGTCATGATCGGCACAGCTTTGAACCTGTCGGACATGCGGCGACTGGTGGACCACATGGGAGAAATGGATCAGCCGTGGGTGGGTTTCATCTACACCCGGGACTTGTGAGTTCTGAACTAAGTCTGGCAGGGTAGTAATCTTTACCTTTGTTCCAGAACTGTCCGCACGGCAGACCAACTATGAGGCACTTGGTCAACCTCAGCCTCATTCAAGACTAGCTAATACAGCATTCAACCATGAGGCACTTGGTCAACCTCAACCTCAGCCTCATTAGACACTTAGGCAATACGTTTGTGAAAATTAAACTTCTAGGACGTTATCAGAATGCTCAAGTCAGCAAGACCATAAACTAAAAGTCGGACAAGGCTTTACACTGCAGGATCACAACTTCCTGATCCGCCGAAAGCATCATTTAGGAGGGAAACAAAATCAAATATTTTCTAATTTGCCTAACAGACAACTCATGAACCATCCTTGCAGTTTCAGTAAAAAACAAACTCAATGTCAACCTTTCTCATTAATTTTGGTATAATTAAGGCTTAGTAGTATTTGTGATTCATTTTATTTTTAATCAGTATTTTGTCATTTGAGGAACTTGTATTTTTTATATAATTTTATCACCAGCTATTGCACCAAGAGTAGAAAGAATAGAAAACTTGAATTAAAATATGTTATGATCAATTTGAGGCTTGCTTATTTACACTTCCCGTAAGGGGTAGATTCAATCAAAGTATAATTAAGTTGGGTTTCATCCCCACGTTTCACTGAGGCAACCTCTAGGGCCTAGGGGTGTGCACACTTTTTCAATTCAAAGCGAATATACAAAATATTCAAACTTAGAATATTTTTTGTTAGCTGTTTTTTTTTCCTTGAAAAAAATTTAGTTATTTATATAAATTTATGCAGTAAAATTACTTGTAAAATGTTTTATCACACAATTATTAGTAATGTTTCATTTTATTCTGATCAAGTTACTATCACAACTTACAATTCAATTCAGATTTTCTCCAAATGGCAATAATTGGCGAAGATTCGTACATGTCGAAGCTGATATTTGTTTTGAAACCAAGTCGCAGCCTCACACTTGGAGGGTTTTACAATGTTATTGACCAAGCTGAAGGGTGAAAATATCCTTTTAATGGTTTCAAAAACAAAGGCGGTAGTTTTAACTTTGAATGCCGACTCACACACTTAACTCCAACTATTGCCACCTCACACACTGTTAACCCCAACTAAGGCTGCCTCATCCACTGTTAACCCCAACCCTCACACACTGATGGTCCTGAAAACATTGAAGCCATTCTGTGCGGTGCTGAATATGACCCCCGGGAGCTGTGGGTGCCAGTGAAGCTCCTTGATATCCGTCTGACCTTGGTGTATGAACAACAGCTCTTGGGGAAGGTCCTGAACAGAGATATTCAAGGTTGCTTGTCACTTGTTTGTATTAAATACATACAACATCCCCCATATTTTCCAGAAACTTTGGAGAGTGGTATGGAGGAATAAAATATCAGTTTTCTAAATTGCTATACATGTTTGGAAAAATGTACAGGAAATGCGGATAAAAAGGAACAAACACAATAGCTAAGAGTTCTATCATTCTTTACAATTAATTTCTTTTACTTTTTTTTTTTACTTTCTTAGGAAGTTGTGTTACAAGTTTCCCACTACCTCCTGATGAATTCCGATAGAATGAAACCTAGGTCGAGGGATTGGGCGGTAACAATCAATTTTCTTCAAGAGGCAGCCATTACCTCTTTGTCCAGTGTCAGCAATGTAAAGTGTGAACTGTGTTCTTTTCATTGTTAAAGCTGTATTGTGTTTGTTCCTTTCTACCTTTCCTGTTCCTTCTTACAAATATAACAAAATACCTCAAAAAGTGAAGAGAGATTTTCCTTAAAAAGATATTTGATAAAATAAGTGTAGTTGGTGTTTATTAAAGGGTTGTTTGACCTCGATGGGTAAATTTATAAAACCAAATGTTTCAAGGAGAAAAGGGGGCTAGGGGTAAGTGATAAGATATATTTTTAATTCATGCTTATTTTTTCAGTTCGCTCTTTCTTCTACAAGAAGGGTTAGTATTTAAAGGTTTTTTTTGGTTTAGTCTTAATACTTGTTCGGGTTATATGCATTATGTACTAACTTTGCTAATGTGTTAGGAATAAATGTAGAGGAAGCAAACTCGTATTTGCGTGAGGGAGGGTGAAAAACTATCAAGTATACTCGACCGAGATTCAAACCCCCGATCTCCTCGTCATTGGCAGTCTTAGTCTATTGCGAGAGTGAGGCCTTAGACCAAACATGTCAAACTCATTTTATCTTATTATTTGGGGTTTTATATGCCTGTCAACAAAATGAGGTCATTAAGGCCTGTTTGAACATGATGAGGGGGTCACAATAGAGCTGAGAAAAGTACAGCCCCGTAAAATATCTTTGAAGCATGAATGAGGCGAAAGCTGCAAGTAGAGAGGATTTAATAAGAAGAGGACAGCGGGGAGAGTTGTTTTACAGGTGTGTAAGAGAAGCGCCCTTGAAGTGTAAGGAAGTGTTGTACAGGGTGTACTTTGTACTCAGTGTACAAATGCAGCAGAAACATGGACAGGGAATCTAAGAGACAAGGAAAGAGGAGGTCATGGGAATAAAGTTTGTGAGGAGCATGTTAGCTCTCATTAGGAGAACATGAGATAGTAGAGGAAGCAAGACTTGAGATGGTATGGGCATGTAATGAGGATGCAAAAGAATATATATAAAAGAGAGTCCCTATATTTACTTAACAGAAATGTAAAACCTTTTTCTTTGCAGCAATAAAGTGAATGTTGGTCTTGAAATCTTGTTTCGTTGTCACTTTAATAATAGTTGAAAAATGTGTGTCTGCAAGATGAGACTTTTTTCCTTAATTTTTTTTGTAACTTTTTAATGTGAGAAAACCAAAGTTAAAATAAGTAAATACTCCCAAACATTGCACAAATTTGCTACACCAACCCCACATGGCCGATTTCCCAAATATTGTATTTCTACAATGTTTATAAAAAGAATATGATTGTATTGCATGTAGGTCTGTCAGCCACACAAAGACAGTGCCTGCTGCAAGTTTGAAACGCCTGTCTTAGACCATTCGACCACAAAAAAAATAATCAGAAATATTAGTTTTTTTCTTTTTGCTAAATTTTCAGGCGCGTGGCAACCCCCCTAGATTACTCTTACCCAGTGGTATTCGACCTTTCTTGTTCTCGTAGTTTCTATTCAACTTTGTTCCCCAAAAGTTGCTGGTACATAATGCAAGTTATTTATTCTAATATCTACATATATACACTTCCTGTGTATAACCAGAAAAGGTAGTAAGACTGTACTTAAAGAAAAAAACACTCCCAAATTGCATGTCCTTAGGTCTGTGTCCTTTGTGGTTAATTGTAAATCCAGCCCTGACTATTCAGTATTAGTAATATATATATAGGTGGATAGAAACATAAAAAGGGGAAAACACAATATGGCTTTTACAGTGAAAAGGAGAACAGAGTTTACACTTTACACTGCTGCCGATGGATAGAGGGGTAATGGTTGCCTCTTGAAGAAAAGTGATCGTTACCGCCAAATCCCTGACCTAGGTTTCATTCTATCCGAACTCATCGGGGAGGAGTGTGAAACGCGCAACACAACTTCCTAAAAGAGGAAATATAAAATTGTAAAGAATGATAGGACACATAGATAGGAACATTGAAAAGGAATAACATAAAGGACAAACACAGGGAAAGGACAGTGAATGTGAATATATAATATATCTCAATAAGGAAAACCTGTGTTATTTTCATTGTAAAAGCCATATTGTGTTCGTCCCTTATGTTTCTATTTATCTTTCCTGTTCCTTCTTATAAATATGTGATAGCACACCAGTCTTACCTTGAGATCCTGTTCAGGTTCCATGTCTCGCTCCACCGAGAGGTCCCATAGCGCCACCTGATTGTCAGCGCCCCCTGAAGCAAACACTGTCGCTTCTGTGGGGTGCCATTCAACTGTGGTCACAGGCTCTATGTGGTGCTTGAAGGTCGCTACGGGCGACTCTGACTAAACCAAGACAAACAACGCGAAACCTTAGCCATGTAATAACTGAGGTGTGGCCGAGCACTTATCATAGGTGTGTACAAAAATTCAACTTGTCTTTAAGAAAATAGATCAGCTTTGGGGCTGTCCATAAACTATATATGGCTAGTTTTTTTTTACCCCCTCTCCTGTCACAATTATGTGAACCCCCTTTTCTAAGATCACACAACACTCCCCCTTAACCTATTTAAATAATAATTTTTAGTTGTATAGTCTATACAACCCTTTTATTTAAAGGTGTTCGCCAAGCTTGAAGATCAAAGTAGATGAGTTGATTGTTGTTAGTTCATAGGTGCACAGTTGGATTTATTAACAAAGAACTGCCCAGTATGCTTAATTGTAATGTGACATCACACATTATCTTATTCCCCTTCCCCCCTCATCACTCTACCCCTTCCCCCACCTTACCCTGATAAGCATATGCAGTTTATGTACAGTCTCTCTGATAGCTACAAATCTTCATCAATTGAGTACTCAACTTGTGTTCAATCATTTCAGTTCTAAGCTTTTATGTACGAGGGGGTATCAAAAAATATCCAGACTGGTGCTGCCATCTGGATAGCAGTTGTAGCAACGCTATGCAACTTTATACGGTAACACTAGCATGTCTTAGGAGTCAGTGTACCAAGTTTCACACATCTGGGTGGTTGTGCTGGTTTTTAATGTCTGGTTTTTTTTTGGAGTTGTGTACACAGCCTGTTGCGATTTTCACAATGAATCACAAAAGGAACAACGTGTGTGCGTCAAATTTTGTGTGAATCCCAGGAAAAGTGTGACGGAGACTCTAAAAATAATTCAACAGGGGTTTGAGGAAGAAAGCATGGACTGTACACAAGTGTTTCAATGGAATGCCTGGTTCAGGGCCGGTCGGACATCCGCTGAGGATGACGAACACACAAGGAGGCCCAGCAACTGCACAACACCAGCCATGGTCGCCAAACTTCAACAGCTCATTCATCAGAATGGACCACAGATCATTCAAGACCTTGGTGAGGAGATGGGAACTAGATTTGAAACATGACAACAAATTCTGACCTCTGAGTTGGGCATGCAATGTGTTGCCGCCAAATTTGTGCCCAGGATCCTGCCAGAAGCAGCAGCGTGTCAACATCTGCAATGAGCTTCGTCAGGTCGCCTACAACGATGCATCCTTCTTGTCCAGGGTTATCACTGGTGATGAGAGCTGGGTTTACGGTTATGACCCTGAGACCAAACAACATCTACCCAATGGTAAAGCCCAACCTTACCAAGACCAAACAAAGCCAGATAGGTGAAGAGCAATTTTAAGAGCATGCTCATAAACTTTTTTTGACATTAAAGGAATTGTGCACAAAGAATTCGGGCCAGCAGGTCAAACAGTCAATTCCACGTTCTACTGTGACATTTTGCGGCGAATGCGTGAAAATGTGTGAAGACATCACCCCGAGCTTTGACGATAACAGAATTGACTGTTGCACCATGACAATTTTCTGTCTCATGTTTCCATTTTCAACCGGCAGTTTTTGACCAAAAACAAGATGGCTCTTGTCCACCACCATCTCTAATCTCCTCATTTAGCTCCTCGTAACTTCTTTCTATTTCCTAAAATGAAGATCAAGTTGAACTCTGAAGGGCCCGCTTTGACACCATAGAGAAGATCCAGGCAGAATTGCAAGCAGTACTGGACACTCTTGCAGAAGATGACTTCAAGGAAGTGTTCCAAAAATGGGAGAATTGCTGGGATAGGTGTATATGTGTGGAAGGGGACTACTTCGATGGTGATGGCGGTCACTAGGCCCTTTGTTAAATTTTACGAGTTTTATAACATCAGTCTGGAAAATTTCTGATATTACCTTGTATGTTACAAATTAATGTTTATATGGAAAAATTCTAATTAAATTAATTGGATGTCGTGATGCTAACTTGATTTATGTGATTAGAATAAAATTTTGCAAAAAATTGTGAAATAAAACATTTTATAAGTGGCTTTAGTATATAAAGTTATCTAAATAACTGCAATATATTATTTAGTTTAAGCATAAAACCATCAACAAGAAATTATAGAAACTTCAATAATATTTCAAACCGGACTGAGACCATCAAAGGCTTAAGGAGATTTGAGAAAATATCCGACTAGTGATTTAATCTTTTTCCCCCCAAAAAAATGTTGAATTGGAATTTGTTTTTGAGCTCTATTACTGCTATTGATGTTTCAGCCCCAACATAATTATAGAACAAACTTAACGTTTAATGATTATTTCTATTTTATATTATCCTATTATTTTCATTATTTCTTTTATGTTCATTATTTTTTACAAGATATTGATTTGTAAAATAGTGGACTCTGACCCAACTCTACTTGAAATATTTAATTAAATTTGTTTCGAATGGTAAAAGTGGACTTCACACACCCCTAAATAGTTATGATTCCAAACCAAAATTGACTAAAATGGCACCTTAACAAGTTGGTCAAACCTGAGACCTTAGGCTCAGTGTGCTGATGCTATTACCACTGAGCTAACCAGGATTGTCTCATGCCCAAGGTACCTTGTAGGTAAGGACGCCGGAGCGATAAGGCAAACATCTTGGTTCAAAAACTATCCACATTCATTTTTCAACTAATCCATGTATATATATTCTGTGACATTCTTCCAGCATGCCACGTATTGTACCTGAAACTGCCTCAAGTCCCAGATGTGGACCACACCGTCGTCTCCCCCCGATGCAATAAACGGCTCGTTCTTATTCCAACTGATGACGTTCACGTCACTTTCGTGAGCATTTGAAGCTGTCAGCTTGCAGGCCTGACTGGGGGCAGAGCGTGTGTCCCATATCCGGATACTAGAAAGGGTGACACAAGAAGAGAGAGTAGAGGTTGTCTGATGGTAGAGGAAGGTCAGGATTCATGTATGTGCTTGTCCAGTGTAACAATATTGATTTTTTCGTCTGTATTAATATTTAAAATCATATTTTAAAGTAAATATTTTCATAATTCTTCTTTTCAGTTAATTTAAATTAAACTCATCTTTTCTAAACGAGAGCCATGTTTCTCTTTTTCTTTTATTTAGCTGCACGTGTTAGAAGCATGGTTTATTTCCGGGTTGTATTACGTATTATTTAAGAACAGGTGCAGAGTAAAGCCGTGTCTATTTTTAGTTTTCGCGCTCATATAGAATAACCCCATTGGTCAATGGAAAGAAATTAAGTAGTGATCTGGGTTTGAGAGTTAAATAGCTACGGGGTTGACAGACCCAAGCTTAGCAAGACGCTAGTTTTGTAAAGGACTCTTCTCTTTCTCTTTTAAAATGTCGAAGTGAGTAGACATGTTTCGAACGATCGGAACACTATGTACGGATATATGTGCATATTGTGTGTATTTAATGTGTAGCAATGTATACTATAGACATGTTTAATAAAAGTGTTTCAACTGTAATTTAAATTTTGTGAAAATAAACTATTGACATGCTGAATTATAATATGGAAAAGTTATTAGTATTCGAAGAGCTCACCGAAGGAGTCTTGTTACAAATAGCACCAATCGTGCCTCATAGTATTACTACATACAGCAACTGGACCTAGAGGTTTAGTTACACCAGTCAGGTCCGTACTGAGGAGGGGTTTTATCCCCCCTCCCCCAAAGTATCTTGGTATTTCTCAATGCCTAGAATAGTAGCGCGTTGATCCTAAAAGA
The DNA here is from genome assembly GCA_902151455.1 of Timema bartmani. Taxonomy (NCBI): domain Eukaryota; kingdom Metazoa; phylum Arthropoda; class Insecta; order Phasmatodea; family Timematidae; genus Timema; species Timema bartmani. The sequence goes on from CABFWB010003020.1 coordinate 42,925, forward strand.
GGCAGCACTTTTTCCACAAAAACAGATTTATAAAGCCTTAGTGCAGCCTCACATCCTTAGATAATACATAACAAATGTTTTAACTCTAAGGACTGAATGTAGTTATATCTAACAGTTGGTGTGCTTACTGATTAGCTTAAAAACTTTAATATAAAAATATATGAACCTTGATACTAATAATACAAATTTAATTCAGAATCAAAATGGCTGATAGAATTAAATAGTCGAGCCTTCTATAGCTGCTGCTTCTACTACTACTTTTAACAAACGTTTTAGAGACTTTCTGTTGCAATTGGTTGATCACTACTGGGCTGGATGTTGTACCTGTCCTAGTCTTAAGTTAGATTATAAGGCATGTGAAGCTACGACAGGCCTAGCAAGTCGATAGTGGAAAATATACGGCTTGAATAAAAAGTGACCCAGATCATCGGCTGGAAACAGTAATGGATGTAAGTAAAGTTTAAAATACTATGCATTGCAGATCATTTCTCAGCCAATGATCAAGATTTTAATTTGTTTGTTTTAAGAAATGTAAATACAATAAACATTAGGAAATCTAGGAGAAATAGGGTATATTTGATCACATTCAAAATGTATTGATTTTCAGACAAATATTTTTTTACCTATCGAAGTGTTCATATTTTTGAGTCAATACAGTAACTTATTCAAGTGAAGACTTAAAAGGGAGATTCAATATTAAATAAAATGAAAATCCCTTGCCATTTTCTTCAAGAGGGCCTTTCTTCACTCCAAGACCCCTCAGGGTGAGCGAGCCCCCTGAAATTAATTCTTCAGTGCGGTCCTGCTTGGCTAACTACTCGGATATTAACTAGGTACGCGCACGCTTCAGTGGCTGCGTGGTTTAGCATGTTATTCTCATAGTGGACTAGACTGCCGATGACGGGGAGATTGAGGTTCAAATCTCTGTCGGGTGTACTGAGGTTTTTTTTCCCAAAATGATTTTCCACTTTTCTGCCATACAAATGTGGGTACACTTCCTTGAAGTATGACCTCCTAATCCCCAAAAACATCAATTAATTAATAGATAAGTGTATAACCCGAACAGAAGACATGTTGCTAAAAAAACCTACATAGAGTTTGTTCATGATAAGTTTTTACCTGGATGACAGTTTAAATTTCATATGTTTAGGTTTTGGGTTGCCAACACTTGTAAAAGATCACTGATTTGTTAGAGATGTTAAGTTTTTTAATTACCTGTTATATTTTACATTTAAAATAACGTTTTCTCATACTATTTCATAACTTTAAATAATTTATTTTTATCCAACTCGAAACAATATTTTAGAGATAATTAAAAGTATTTATTCTTTGTTTTGGAACTTTTTGACTATGTGTAATATAGTGCATACATCAATAACTTTTAATACAGGCATCGTATTTACTTGGAAAAAAGAAAATACTTGTCATTTTTCTTATGTATAATAAATTATTCTATAATTATTTTATCGTATTTCAAAATATTTAACTTAATAAAATATTTTTATCCACTGCATGGCTGCATCATTGTAAATAACTTGTTTCCGTCACATTCAATCGCATAGTTTAAATTCATCAGTCGCTATTTTAAAGCTATTTTCTTTAGATCTTTTGTGGAAGTGCTGTGAATAATAATTTTTTAAGGGAATAAAACGATAAATAAGCTTTGTGTCCGACACAAATAAATATATATATAGGATTGGCCTAAGTTACTGTGTTTTAACTATCATATTCATATATTACCATCCGTTTTCATTACAGTGATCCAAAGTGATAGATGTCAGCTGTTGGCGAAGGGCTATATTAAGGGCTATTTCTAGTAACTTTTTGAGCTGTCATCCAAGTAAACTATGGTCGTGTATGAATTATATGTAAAGTTTGATTCTCACTAGTATTGAAAGAATTATGTAAGCATTTAGGAATGTTTACTGAATCTCGCCTCTTGTGCTCATTATGAATGAAGCAATGTCAAACTAAACCATGTAAGCAGCCCATCCACGTACGAGTCTGTCTCGTGATCCGGACTCGCTCATATTTTACCACACACTTTCTGCCCCTAGCACAAGCGCACTCCCAACTTTGCTAAAATATTTCAGTATTTACAATAAGTTTTGTCGAAGCATGTTGCAGCGGCAGTTATCATTTTAGATGAATGTGGCATGTTTGTGAGAACTAAAAATAAAAAGATGAAAATGTGGGTTAAGAACTGGTTGCTACAAAGAAACTGTTTTCTTTTCACAAACTTCAAGTCAGAATCAGTGAATTTCTCCCGCGTGAACTGAATGAGTGAATCCCAAGCCTCAGCCCGCTTTCCTCAATTATAATAATCTTTGCTACGAGTTTACCACAGAGCCGGGAATCGATGGTACTCCTCTAAAAACTTTGTCAAAAACTCAGGGCTCATGAACGATTTGGATATTGAAGCCTGCATGGTTCCTCTAACTGACAAAATCACATTGTCTGTAGTGTGGATACAAGAGTCTGGCTTGTACCCTCCACACACGTATGAGCCAATAGCGAGCTAGTGGCGAGCTGAGCCGGACTCGGCATGTCTGATAAGCTCAGCTCATGACATTACACCCACGTACGGGTTTAGGTAATTAGAAATTGAGCCGGACTCGCGAGCCAGATTCGTACGTGGGTGGGCCACTTTAATGTCAGCAGCATAACAACTAACAAAAAAAAACAAGATTGTTCTTTAAAACAGGTGTTGTGTAATGACGACTCTGTTTTTTGCCGAGAATGAGGTGAAGTCTTAACACATAGCCATCTCTGATTTGTTGGGTATTTAGCATTGAGGGATTTAAATAGACCAGCTCAATGGTCCAAGGGGGCTGGTTATCCATTTAAAGTTATTAAGTCTTGTTTGTGTGTTATGGCAGAGGCCATAAAAGACGACTCAACGACTATACTCAGGGTCATGTGTTGGCTCACCAAACCAAGAGGTGGACAAGAGTGAAGAGAAAGCACGAGAGTATTCTAACCAGGAAACTAATGACATTTGATTAAAATGCGGGTTGCTGACACGATGGTTTCATTTAGACATTTTTATGGTTTTAACTTTAACTTTTTATAAATTAAAACTTTTTACATCACATTAATATATACTTAAATGTTAACCATTTGAACTAGTATAGTTTTTCTAATAAAAACCCATTCAAAATAACTTAAATACTATTAACTTGCCCTACGCCAGCACCCTGACAAGTAATCACCTTTAGTGGACAGGGTGGCGACAAAGAGATCACGGTTTTCCATACCTTGATTCTTAGCTCTCAAATCTGAGTTAGTCAAAGTTCCCGTGTTTAAGTCAAGCGGCAAAATTAAGAAACGGGGGATATTTCACCGCCCCCATTGTAGTTATTTTGGAATTTTATTTAAGTGTGGACAAATTGTAAATTTGTTAAACATGGCCATTGTGTTCAGGTGATATTGCACTAATCAAGCATGGCCATTGTGTTCAGGTGATATTGCACTAATCAAGCATGAGCCATTTTGTTCAGGTGATATTGCACTAATCAAGCATTGCCATTTTGTTCAGGTGATATTGCACTAATCAAGCATTGCCATTTTGTTCTGGTGATATTGCACTAATCAAGCATGGCCGTTGTGTTCAGGTGATATTGCACTAATCAAGCATGGCCGTTGTGTTCAGGTGATATTGCACTAATCAAGCATTGCCATTTTGTTTTACTATTTAATTTTTTTATAAAAATTATATATTTTGAAAATGCATTAAAATATGATATATAAATAATTAATATGTTTTTAATGAGAGATTAGGTCTTTGGAAATTTAAGCTGTTAACATTTAGAAACTGAGAATTTAAGGATCGCAACTGAAAAAAACAGGAGTTATGACATCTTTAATATCAAGGATGGGACTCCCAAATCCTTAAATCCTTAGGGACAATCGAGGGTTAGAGACAATAGCAAATTGATTAATTTTTAAAAATTTGGAATTGAAATTTATTATCGGTTGAGACACCGAAATATTGCAAGACTTGTTTTTACAAACTTTTACTATGCACATAAAATTAATATCAAAATACTTAAGTTCATTGTAGCATTTTTGAATGTACTATACACACACGAAATAAAACAAAATGGAATCTAAGTTTCCTGTCCCTGACCAGGTTGGCTCTAACCACCAATAAGCAGTATTAGAGTTCTAAAACAAATTGAACTTGAAAAAGTGAAAGATTCTCGTATTTTCAAATCTTGAATATCCTAAAAATTCGAGAATTCAAGGGTCCAATCCCTAAATTAAACAGATTGTGCATGTTGTTTAGAATAATGTTGTTTTTTGATAGTAAATGTTGTTGATGATGACAGTTGACGGCCTAGTTTGGCAATATTTACATTACAAAATTAGTAAGATAGTTAAGTCATCATCAAATACTTCTGAGACTGTTACAAAGCAAAACTCTTTTTTAAAACAAAGTTGAAGCTTATATTTGTTTTAAATAAAGTCGAAGTTTTGAAGCTTCACACATCCCTACTAAGTAATATTATATTAGAACATGACTTGGAAAAAAAACACCTTAACTTAGGACAGCACATTTGAAACTAAATCAAGAGAAGCACAGAGGAATTGTGTGCGTGAGATAGACAAACCTCTTGTCGACAGAACAGGAGGCAAGCACATTCCTCTCGTTGGGCGACCACTGCACATCCTCAACGCTGGCCTCGTGGCCAATCAGAGGCCTCTGGTCGACCAGCCATGTTCCTCCCTCGCTAGGGTTCCACACATGGATGTCTCGTTTGCAGTCCCCGGTGGCGAGAACCCCTGGAATAATGTCACCTTGTGATTCAACTTTTCAACTATGAGAAGGTTTGAGTCATAATCAAGAAAATATGTTTAAAATAAGCTGAAGGGGTTGTCCTTAAATTACGTAAGGCCTTTTTTTAAAGGATTTTCGACTCCCTCCTGCCTGCAAATAAGGGATCTTAAGATTTTCTATCACCCACTCTTCCCCCAAGCCCCCTCTACCTTATGTATATTTTTACGAGTCAGTAAATTAGATAATTTTAATCATTTAATTATTTTAACTAGTTTTGATTTTATAATTATTTTAACTAGTTTTAATTTTATTATTATTAAAACAAAGTCAGTTGATATGTGTAGTGGAAAATACTAAACCCCCCTACCCCACCAAAAACCCTTACATAATTTAAGGTTGGCCCCTAATAAAGCTTAGCTGGTTAAATTTTAAATAAATATTTTTATTTCAAGAAGTAAAATTTAACTTGCATAAAATGTTTTGACACTATTAACAAAATCAAATCATAGGATACAGAATAAATCACTTGAATACATTTTTAAGCATTATTTTGATAGCATTTTAACTCGTATTTATGTAAAATAGTTGGGTTTAATACAGATACCTTTTTTTTAATATTCATGGGTCCATTTATGTTAATGTCAACATAAAACCTGGTTACAATAATTTAGTGATATTTAAGAGTTAGGATATGTATTGGTTATATATATTTTAGCAGCATAAAAGATTCCCGCCTTCTCCTTCAACGATAGTGTTGCTTTCAATATATTTTTATAATCCCTGCACCTTATTACACGTTTTAGTTATGCGCCTATGTACTAGTTAGGTTAATGTGTTAGGGATGAGGAAAGTCGAATTTGTAGGAAATGTACCCACACTTGCATGGTGGGAGAGTGGAAAACCACTTGGGGGAGAGGGGGAACCCTCAGTACACCCAACTGAGATCCAACCCTGATCTCCCCATCTTCGGAAGTCTAGTATATTGCGGGAGTAGCACCTTAGATCATGCGGCCACCAAAGAGGGTGTTGCTTTCAATATATGAAGCATTTGTAGAGTTCAAGAAATATTTGATGAAATAGTCAAGTGTACTCAAACTATGTCCACCTCAATGGTCTTAGGACTTGATGTTCGTGGGTTCAAACTCATTTTTCTTGAGCGATAAGAATCTGTAGCACAACCTTTTTCGAAGGGGAATTAAAGCTGTGATACCCATGTTGATTGTTGCATGTGAAAGAACCCTGGAGGGCACGTGAAAATACCAGTCCGGCAAAATGGGTATGCCCTTTCATGCTCGCTCATAGAAATTCAGTGTGGAAGGCAACAAAAAACCACCACACTTCCTGAACTATGCCAGTACATTGGATTTGTACCAGAAGGTGCAGGCAACACTAACAAGCCGGAGGGCCAAGTGCGTGCCCAGCTCCGGATGGATAGAAATCACATAAAACCAACCTTGGGGTTGTTGACTTAGAGAAGAACAACTCAAACTGTATAGTTAACACAGCTCACTTCAGTGGCCGCATGGTTTAGGGCGCTATTCTCCTATAGAATAGGTTTCCCACTCTCTCACCACATAAATGCAAGTATACTTCCTCTAAATTGAACCTTCCTCCTCCTTAACACATTAGGGTAATTAGTACACTTGTGTATAACCTGAACAAGTAGTAAGACATGGTTCGTAAAAAAAACACCATGAATATTACTGCACCAGTAGGAAGTTTGTTTGTGAAACAAGGACAAACATCGAGTTGGAGAGTACCTGGCATGACGGACGACCAGTCCAGAGCAAAACCCTCCACCTGGTGACCAGAGAACGTGAAGAGTGGAGTGGTGGAAGTGCTGTGTTGCTCTTCCTTGTAGCGCTTCATTAACAAGGGACTGTCCACAGCAGCCAGTTGTAAGGAGATGTTCCAGACGTTCACTCGGCCCAGCTCGGACCAAGTCGCCACGAGAGGAGCGCCTTGGTGCACAGACGCCTGCATCCCAAAATTATGTGTGTTATTCCACACCAAGCAAGGTATTCCTCTAGAACCATTTTGTGGAGCAAACTTCAATCCCAGACCAAAGTTGGGTTGACTTACCTTCCAAGTCTACCAGTCTAACATGAGAGTCACGCCTTAGACTGTTCAGCCATTGAAGTGGGTCTCATCTTTTTATCAAATTTGTCCCAAGCTATAATATAGTTTAAACAGACTACAAACCGTTGCATAATCAAAGGCATTTTCTCTCGCAACAGTTTAGACTGACTATAACGAGGAGATTGAGGTTCTAATATCAGTCGGGTGTATTGAGGGTAGTTTTCTTAAGTGGTTTTCAACTTTTCCTCCACAAAAATAAGGGTACACTTCCTATGATTCAACCTTCTTAATTACTAACTCATTAGCGTAATTAGTATATATGAGTACAAACAAAAAATTACAAACATTCTTTAGCCCTTCTACAAACTCCATTTCCATAGGTTCTTAGTCGTCAGAAATTCTATTCACGTCTACACTGTCCATATCCTTAATCACATGATCGTGCCAACCAATGAAATAGTTAGACTTTGTCAAATTAAACTCTTGGAAAGAAAATAGTCTACAGCAAGGAACAATCGTCAAGCAGTCAGCCTGATCAAGAATCTAAAACAACTTTTTGAGAAAATGTCCTGGATGTACTTGAAATGTAGGTTAACCCTTTTAGTGCCACGAGCCGATCTGATCAGCTCCGCCAATCATCGCTAAAAGTGCCACGAGTCGATCTGATCAGCTCCGCCAACCATCGCTAAAAGTGCCACGAGTCGATCTGATCAGCTACGCCAACCATCGCTAAAAGTGCCATGAGCCGATCTAATCGGATTCACCTAATACCGTTAAAAGTGTCATAGCCGATGAGGTCAGGTCTCAAAATTTGAGCTAGTCCTCGCTTTATCTGGTAGATAGTGTAGTAGTGTCATATATCACTGGAAAGAGAACACTAATAGATATGAAGCTGGCAACAAAAATCAACCGTAAATAGTTGTTATTAGAACTGGGAATTTAGTACATTTACAATGGGACGGTCACATACTCAATGTGCTAAGTGCAACACCATTTTATGTACGAGCTGCATGGTAAAACATAAGTGTGGCTCACATTCATACTGATGCAAATAGTTTTGTAAACAGTTTTCAAATGTATGAGTTAAATTGTTCTGGGTTTAGAAAAATATAGTATTTAGATTTTCTTGCTATATCATGTGAATGAAAAAATTTCTTTACCAATGTAAGTAAATAGGCATAATGACTTTATAAATTTATATAATATTTTTTTAAATATGAAATTATTCACTATACGAGTTTTTTTAAAAAAAAAATGCATTCATTATGTGTAGGCCTAAATATTTATTCATGAGATAAGCAATATAATACATCTTGCTGTGAGGTAAGCAATAACGGCCCAAAATTATCTAATGTAGGATATCAAATAAAAATTCCTGTAATTACTATTTATAATAATTTATATTAAAAACTTTATTTTCTTATATAAACTAAATGCACTACAACAAAATAATATTGAAATGTATATATAATATTTTTTTAATACATTTTTTAGCATTAGTTTTGAAATAAATTTAAAAAAAAATTAAAATCAAACTAAAAATTAGAAATAAAATAATTTTAATAACATTGTATTGATTTATTATTATTAAAGAACAGTACATATAGATTAAAATGGTAGAAAAATCAAAATGATCACTTCATAAATAAATGTTTGGTGAATTTTGTTGAAAACCCTTACAAAAATGAGGAAATAGCTTTGGCATTCTTAGCACACAAAACCTAACAGGCCTCAGGCACTCTTTGAGCGTGAATTCTGGAATAAGCGTGGCACTAAAAGGGTTAAGTCCAATCACAATACATTTATTTACAACAAGACTTGAACTATCAACCTTATATTAGCAACGGATTCTTTCACTGCCATTGGTGCTTTTATTTTGATGCTCGCGCACATATTTACTTGAATGTAATTAGTAGTCTGTACGATACGGATCTCTCTGTATAGAGAGCAAACTGATATTGTAGCATCGATTTTCTAAGGACCATGGACTTACAGATATGGAGTCTGTAGATGGGGCTTAAGGCTTGGCGTTGTGACAAAGTAGGCCCTACACAACAGCGTAACTTTATCTCGAGTCGGTGACCTGGTGGTCTAGGGGTAAGGTGTCGGACTTCTGTGCCGAGGGTCCGGGGTTCAATCCTCGGTCCCGGCACAGATTTATCTGATTGTCAAACCCTTCCTTCACCTCTGACAAGGTGTGTATTAATCACAACTTGTGAATGTGAGGAATGCCAGGCCTCCATCGTGGTTCGGACACCACGTTAAACTGTAGGTCCTCCATTTCATCTCACAATCACCCTACCATTACACATTAGCGTAAGTGCGTATAACCCGAAAGGGTAGTAAGACGCGGTAATAATAATAATAATAATAATAATAATAATAATAATAATAATAATAATAAAATAATAATAATAAAATAATAATAAAATAATAATAAAATAATAATAAAATAATAATAATATTTCGAGTCCTAGGTGATTCACAATACATTGCAAGTGCAGTCCGAAGCATTTACAAGTCTTTTGTGCACCACATCTTACTATAGGTTCCAGATAAAGTTTAAAGGAAATCGACCCATTTGTAAGAAGGGAGAGCGGGAAACCATAAAAAAAAATAATCTCTGTACACACCAGGATTTGAACCTCGATCTCCCCATCATCTACAATCTGGTCTAATGCAAACTTGACATGTGAGACAGTGCAACTAACAATGCAGGTCGCCAACAAATCTTCGACTATTAAAATGATTGACAATTTTTAAAATTCCCAAACATTATTTTAACGATTTCTCCAAGTATTGCAACAGGTGACTCACTCTGATTCTGTTAACACAGCCAGCATGCTTGATCAACGCACAATGCATTTGAGGTAACTCTTCTTCCTCCAGTTCACTATCATCGCTGTCTTCACTATCATCACTGTCATCATTCTCACTGTCATCCGAGTTTTTCTTTTTAATCTTGGTCAAGTTGACCATCTGGAAAAAACAACAACATCCCTTGATAGGAAGTCGAGCCCAAGAAAACATTTACTTGGCTAAACTGTCACACATCGTGGTCAAGTGGTTAAGGAGGCTGACCGCAGGCAGCGCTGATGTTTGTTAAACTATCTAGAGATTTTAAGATTCCTGACCAAATTTTATTTGTTGACCGGTCAAAGCAAAGTTTTGTTTTAACTTAAGGTAATTTGGCATTTCATCTGCCTGTCAGTCCAGATCTTGTTAGGTGATAACTGTCAAATGCACAAACTAATTTTAACGAAATTTGGCAGGGTCATTCTTTGAATCTAGGTTGAACGATGTAGGTAGGCCTAGATGGTTTTTCAATCTGGTTAACAGCTTCAATATGGTGGCCCTTCAAAATTATTTCGTTTGGTAGCTCATCTAAAGTGATTTGAATTTATAATTCTAAGCATTCGATTTAGGGCGTATTTATTTAAAATTTTGACATACATTGTGAGATTAAAGTCTTAAACCATGTGAAAAATGGTTATTCTCTATGTACCTATGTGATTGAGGTACTAATGATTAAGACCCTGATTTGTGGTAATCCAAATGGTTGGATTTCGGTATTAAAAGTCAGTAAATAAAATGAATTTTTCCGCTAAAAATGGTAAAACAAAAAAAATTAAGTCAAGAGTGCTATGGGTAGAAAAATTACATCTAAATTTCTCATTCTTAAATTTAAAATATTTGCCTTTGGTGACTATGACTGTCATAAAAGCCGGATCAAACACATGTTTTACTTCTTCTTAACCTATAGTCTTTGGTTGAGGGAAATGCTTTTTTAAAATGGAAACTTGTCATAAGAAGGCAAAGAATGATGAAGTCTTCTACTTGTTCATAAAAACACGTATTGTGATATTTCGATGTCTTTAAATAACTATTGAATTTTGTGTTAATTTGTTTTCTATCCANAACACCACCTTAAAATCTAAAGAGAAATTATAGGATATAACTTATTTTAACTTGCAATCCAAAGAGAAATGTTATGACAGTAGTAACCATAAAAACTCTTGAATCTTGAATATCCTAAAGGATTCGAGATATTTGAGGGTTCCATCCTTAATTAAAACAAAGTGTGGTGCTACGATTGACCCTAGCTAGTGCTCTTGTTGCATCTTATGATACAGGGTCCACTCACCTTGACTACCAGTACCGAGTTGGAGCGCGCTTTCGCTGCCTGGGTCCCGCCAACAACGTAAGCTGTCAGAGGAAATTCCTCTCGTCTCTCCCCGAGATTGTCTCGGATGATATCGAAACTTAGGCAAGGGTTCCCTGAGAGCAATCAAAGCACACACACGACAGGCAATTTTTTACAAAGCTTTAACAAACATAAATTAAATTAACTATTGAGATGAATTGCATAATATTTTTGGGCGAGTATTTCAAATTGACAATATAACCAACCAACACGTTTCCACCGCATTTTACTGGCTGTTAAGTCTCGGCACACCTTGATTATTGTGCTTTAATAATGTAGGGATAAGGTATGTAGAATTGAGAGGTAGTGTAACTGCTATCGCATGGAAAAAAGTGGAAAACCACACTGAATCAACCCAGTCAAGATTCAAATCCCAACCTCCTCATCAGCCAGACTAAATGACCATGCAACTTTGTACACGTGCACTCCAATACGAATGGTGTTCATTTGATTTGGTTAATTTGTCTGTGAAAAGTTTGTTTTTTGTCTAAAAAGATTCACTAAGAAACCTTTTGGAATCATTTTAAAAATAAAATAGTTGTTTGTTTAGGCTGGGAGCATACTACATCGAATATTATGTGTTATACAATGGAACAAAAACAAAAGTGTTTTTGTGTTATGGTACAAATGTGTGTGAAGGTAATTCCTATCATGGAACATAACACAATATTTAATATTTAGCACCGCGTCTTACTACCCATTCGGATTATACGCTTAAGTACTAATTACTCTAATGGATTAGGAATTGGGAGGGTTGAATTTAGAGGATGTGAACCCGCATTTGCGTGGAGGGAGAGTGAAAACTATTTAGGAAAAACCACTCCTAGTTCACCCGACCGAGATTCGAACCTCGATCTCCCCGTCCTCGGCGGTCGAGCTCAACACGACTAGCGCGTTAGCCAACTACGCCACCAAGGCGGGTAACATAACACAATAAAATATTATCTTCTCATATTTCAGTATTTGTCAAGAGAGAGGAATGCAATAGAATTAGGCCTATCTGGGTTCATCCCATGTTTAAAAAAAAGACGAATGAAAACTATGTTATTAACTTTAGTCCTTAAGATTAAAATTTTACAATGTAGGCCTCTCCTGCACATATAATACCTATATGTTTTTCTACATCTTATAACTTGGCAGTAAGTAGACCTACATCGTTTCCCTTTCGTTTTTGCACCGACATGTTGCTACTACGTATAACCAAAAACTAACAAAACTAGCTTCGACAACCAACTTCAGATTGAACCAACAAACTCCACTCTTTATCTCGACAGACTAGTTAACACATAATGTACGAGATGCAGTGTGCATCCAGTCTAAAGACAAGGGGAATATTACAAAAAGGGTAATTCTTTTTTATTAATGTTTTACTATTATAATTACATTTTTTTATCATCCATGCGAAAAAAATCCAATGACAACAAATAACGAACCATAACCAGACCCAAATAACCTAACCTAGTCAGCCCCAACACTAACACATAAAAATGTATAGAGTAGAAACCGCCAGAAGGTAGTTGTGGTTAATTGCGTATAATAAACATGAGAAAAAATTAGAATCCCTCACCAGTTTGCGCCGAATGCAGCATGATGTACGCAGACTTATCGAACCTCAACTCCTCCTCGGGGCCGAGTGGGAGTTCAGGAGTATACACTTCATATTTAATATCCTGTTTAGGTATCTCCTTCGGAGTCAGTTTCTTTTTCTTGATACGAGGCACAACATTGCCACAATTTTCCTCCGTCATTTCAACGTCCTTACTACCACTAGCATCCATTTCAGAATCCATTTTTAAAAACCACAGGGTTAGCAGTTATCACAGATAAAATACCTAAGTAAGCTACCACTAGCCAAAGTACAGCCAGTGTAGCCAAGTCTATAGTCTTTAGCAGAGTCAAAGATTTACAGGTCTGGCTACTCTTTAGTTCCTGTGATCAGAACTTGAAGCCAAATAGCGTTAGTGTCGTTGCGGAATAGTGCGGGCGCAATTTAAATATTGTAGAGAACAAAATGATAACATACAAATTACAATTTATCACTTGCTCATGGTTGTAATATAATTTAAATTTATTTGTAATACTGTATTATCAAGCACATGTTAATTATTTGTTTGATAAAATTTGATCATAAAACATGGTTATAAATTATAACTTAAAAAATGTATTGTGATGTGATAGTACTAAGGCATCAATCAGTCTTACCATATAGATAATGATTTAATGTAAAGGTTTATTCAATAAAACTTGATATACTACTTAACTATTTTCAAACCATAAAAGTTTTATGCAAAAGAGACACGTTTTAACACAAGAACATAGAAAACAACCGTTACAGCTGTCCCCTTAGGATCAAGAAGACAACAAACTTGAGGTATCACTGTTAAAATGTTTGCTCATTCATGCTTTAAATATATTGGGATTACAAAATATCTGACGTAGGATAAGCATTGCTGTAAATTGGTATTCTAGGCACTTCTATCTATAAAAAAAATACTTCGCACTGAGGTAAGTAATTATTATAAACCACTTTTAAAGAAAAATGGAGCAAAAACTGAAAAACAAAATTACATCTAGCTACCTCGTACTAAGATTATTTTAAAATCAAGAAAACAACCCCCAAATATTGACTAATTAAAGTCAAATTTAAATAAAATTATAGAATTCCGTTTTTAAAATAAGTACGGTTATTTACTATAAAAATGCATAGAAAGCACCACAACTAAACTTACACTATGGCATTAGGAACTCGAAAGTTCATTGACGCACTTATAAAAGTACGCCATCGCCCATCTATCCGTATCTTTTTTTTTTAGCACCGCGTCTTACTACCCGTTCGGGCTATACGCTTAATTACTAATTATGCTAATGGGCTAGGAATTGGGAAGGTTGAATATAGAGAAAGTGAACCCGCATTTGCGTGGAGGGAGAGTGGAAAACCATTTAGGAAAAACCACCCCCAGTTCACTCGACTGAGATTCAAACTTCGATCTCCCCGTCCTCGGCAGTCGAGCTCAACACGACTAGCGCGTTAGCCAACTACGCCAGCGAGGTGGGTTATCCCTATCTTGAGCTAGTTCTATTCACTCCACCTCATCACCTCGTTACACCCTATTCCTATCGTGAGCTAGTGTTACCACCCACTCTACTACCTCTTAGCTACGGCCACACTAGACTAAAAGGAAAGTGGGTTATAAACTAAAAGTTATAAAGAAGTAAGACATTAGCAACAATTAAATAACAATATGAATGTTTTATTCAAGATAACAACAAATAAACAATCATTTGCATGGCCTCGAAAATCCATTGAGGGTATGTTAAAAATCATGTCAATCATAAAGCGCAGTTCGATCATGTGAATGTTTCCAAACATGAAACGTATCTTAAAGTCAACTAGGTCTGTCTGGAAAAGACAATAACTCAACCAAACTACACTGTCAGTTTCACAACAGTGAATATTGACAAAACAACCTTAAACGTTGACAATTAGAACAATTCATTACTTTAAAAATATCTAGACAGATATTTATTTGACTACAAAAAAAGAGCCTAATGGGCATCTTTGAAATGGTTACAAAGGTGTCTGCTTCACCACATTGAATACAGACAAAAAAAAAAGGTTAAATATCACCCAGATATTTTAATAGACACGAGAGTTTGGCTTATCGGCATTAAGTCAAACTCCCACGGGACTTTTAAATGTCGACACAACAAAAGACGTTAGCAAGATTTCTACTTGTTAATAATAAATAAGACATATAAAAAGTCTAGTTAAACCACAAGTTATTTCAATTAAATAATTTGGAAAATTATTAAGTCTAAATTATTCAATCAGCAAAACTTTACGTTAATTCAAACAACAATTAAATATGAAAACATTATTTAAAAAAAAGGGATTTTACATTTACTTATTCTGCAAAACTCAGTCAATTTAAATTAAATGCTTCTAACAATAATAAGTTTATAAATATGTCAATCTAATATTTTACGTGACTTAACTGCACTAGTGCCCAAGTGGCGGCAAACAAAAAGAATGAACTGTCTCATACTTAAATTTAGTTTAGTAAAAAAAACTTTTAGTAAATAATTTACATTGCTTATTCCGGCATATACCAAAAATTTACATTACTTTAATTCAAAATTGAACAAGTCATAGTTCGAGTCTAATAAATTAACATCGATGAGGTAATATAAACAAAATACGTAATCATCCTGCAAATGTCTAAGTCTAGGACAGGACTTCTCCAGACGGCGTTGAGTATAAATGTTTAAGACATGACTTCTCTTTTGAAGGCGTCTAAATATATAAAGTCTAAGACATGACTTCTCCTCAAGGCGTAGATACATAATAGTCATTGGTATTCAGAATCACCAGGTTTAAAAAGTGTTTCTAGTCGCTTGGGGTTGGAAAGGGGGGATGTCCATATTGGTCGGTGACGTCCCATCGGTCATTTTTGATGGGTGCAGAACAGCACGTAGTCCTTTTATCAGGCTAGGATTGGCGGCCTGTCTCGATCACGCACTCCAGTGGTGATAGAGAGATCCGTTTGACTGGTGCCTATGACGTACATACATCACGCGGTGTGTTGGTGGTTGGTTTCGTATTCCCCGCTGGATGGCTGGATAGTTTCAGTTAGTTGTTGTCCTCGGCCAGTTCTAGTAGGATTGATTTGACCCGTCCACTCGGAACCTCAGTTGCGGGCTCACCATGGCTAGTTCGATCCACTCTTCGATTTAATACGCGAGGTGTGTACTCCAGTCTTGAAGGTGGTTCTAGCGTCTAGCCAAAAGATACACAGGGAAAGTACATGAACAGTTTGTGATTGCAGGGAGTTTATTCTTGTTTAATATTGTTCTCGATTTAGACTGAACCTACATGGGGCTACAACAGAAAAGCTTATTATTGTAGGAAGTTTATTAATATTGAGGTTTCATACGGAGTGGGTAGTTTGACTCGTAAGGAAAACCTTTGCGTGAAGCTTAATATGGGGGTTAGTATGATGTAACATGTTACAATGTTACACTAGTTCTATCCAGTCCACCTCACTATACTATATTTCTTTCAGGTTCATTCTAATGCTATCCAATCTGCGTCTTGGTCTTCTCAATGGTCTCTTCCCATTTGGTTTGTAAGTCAGAACCTTAAAGAAGGTTCTAGAATATCCGATTCGCACTGCATGTCCTTCCCAACGTAATCTACGATATTTGATTATCCTCACAATGTATTGTGATGAGTAAAGGGTATGTAATGCATAATTATGTAACCTCTCCTTCTCAGTAGCCTCATCCCTTTTTTGACCAAACATATTCCTAAGTACCTTGTTTTCGAACATTCTAAATTTGTTTTCATCGTGTAAGGTAAGAGACCATGTCTTACATCCATAGAGAACAATCGGTAAAATTATTGTGTTGTATTCTGAGTTTTACATTCCTTGAAAGCAGGCGAGATGTCAACAACCTACTAACCAATTAATAGCATGCATTTCCTGACTGTATTATTTTCCTAATTTCCAATCTAATGTCGTTTTTGCTAGGTAAAATTGTTCCTAAATATTTAAAACTCATTAACCTTGTCAAATAATACTCGTTTGCTAATCACAGTAATCTCTAAATTATCGACCACCAATCTGTGTTTTCTGTGTGATCACATACTTAGTATTTTCAACGTTCACTTCTAAACCTATTTCCTTACTAGCCTCTAATAGAATGTCTACATTTCTTGCAACAGCTTCCTTAGTTTTGTCCAACAAAGCTAAATCATTTGCGCATCCTAATAGCTGCAATGTACCTTTTAGTGTCAATCTTGCCCTACTCTCTTGCATTAATAGCATACTCTAATGCTAGATTAAAAATTAAGGGGGAAAGTGCATCTCATTGTTTAATCCCATTATTTATTTCAAAAGTATATGCTAAGTGACATCCAACTCGTACCGTGTTCAAAGTATAGGTCAAACATACCTCGATTAGCTTGACAAGTTTTTTTAGGTACCCCAAACTCAACTAAAATTTCATATAATTTATTTCTTTTAACTGAATCATAATCCTTTTTACTCTCTATCAACACCTCGGAGAGAAAGTATTGTAATCGTAAAAAAAATTGAACTCAAGATGTTGATAAAATGTCGACGTTTCATGACCCCCTGAAACCAAAAAGTTGTTTTCGCAATGTCGTCCATCTGTTTGTCCGTCTGTACCTCGGGCTCGAGTCGAAACTATTTTACTGATTGGGCTAAAACTTGGTATCTAGGGTTTTCATAAAGTCTCCCCGAGCGGATTTTGGATTTAAGGATAGGTTATTGAAGAGTAAAAAGAGAAAAAAAAAATCGATTTTCTCGAAATTCGCTCTAACGATGTTTATTAAATTTTATATCTAGATTCTAGACACTGTTTATCACTAAAAACCAGTTGACAATCCTTGTTTTCTCATGAAAATGATTTTAAGGCTACTTTACATGGGTAAATTTTCCAGTTTTGATCGTTTCTCCACAACTATTTGAGATACAAAATAATTTTGCTATCCCTCACTTGCAGCTTCGGGTTGATGTCGCGACGACGGTGACGTTGTGTTCAAACACGTGTGGGTAGAGGTGGGAGAAATGTCGGTGAGGGTGTCCCGGAAACGTGAGTCCCGGTGGAACATGAAGAAGTCCCGGCAACGTGAGTCGCGGTGTAACATGAGGAAGTCTTGGCAACGTGAGTCGCGGTGGAGCATGAGGAAGTCCCGGCAACGTTAATCGCGGTTGGAGGTAGGATGATGGTGGGAAGAGAGAGGGTTAAAACAATATGGCTCCTTCGTAACATAAGACAATTTAATAAGCTCTTCCAACACGTACCGACCAATTGGTCACACCGTGTGGTTTCGAATTCTAAAACCAACGGACTGTCGCATTTCGCGAAGTTTTTGAAACAAAGAAAAACATATTATTAATATTGGTGGGGAAAAAAAAAGTATATTGGGAAACTGAATAAGGGTTTTTAGAGTAACGTGCGGAGACACTACTCTATGGGGGGTTGGGTGAGAGCCTCCCAAACTTCGGTTTGACACTTCTCGCTTATCCGAGCAGGGCTTTGGGGCGTCGATGTCACCCTCCAGGGTTGATGACGTGATTCCCAAGCCCCTGGATAAGAGGATTGGTGATACTGGGAAGTTTGTCGTAGAAGGACTGCGCCAGCTTCCGGAAGTGGTCCTTGATGGTAGGCATATCCAGATCACGATGCAGAGTCACATTCCGAACGTACCAAGGTGCGTCCACAATGATCCTCAGACACCTGCTCTGGAACGCCTGCATCCTTCTCATACACGTGTCCGCCAGGTGGCCCTAAGCAGGACACGTATAGTCGAGGAACGGCCTGGGCAACTGCTTGTACAGTAAAACCGTTCCTTGTAGACAGGGCGCTACGCCTGTTAAGTAGTGGGCCTAGGATTCCCAGCCTCTGCCTCGCCTTGTTCAGTCTCTCAGTGCAGTGTAGTCACCAAGTCAGTCTGGTGTCCAGCGTAAGTCCCAGGTACTTAGCATTGTTCGCCCATCTGATCTGCTCTCCGAACAGCCGGAGTGGGGCTGGCTTGTAGTACTTTCTTTTCCATGTGAAGAGCGCTGCACCCCTCCAACTGCGGCAGGTGCATCTGGAGTCGCCTCTCTACCAGACGTAGCGTGTCCCGCCCGAAAGCCGAACTGCTAGTCCACCAAGATGCCCACCTCGTGAACATGTCGGGTCAGTCTCGTCAGTAGAAGTCTCTCGAACAACTTGCCCAAACAGTACGAGCAAGCTGATCGGTCGGTAAGACGAAGCTAGGGCCGGGTCTTTACCCAGTTTATGAAAACAGAGGACGTTGGCGTACTTCCAGATCTCAGGGAAGTGACTCAGGAGCAGGACGGCGTTGAATAACTCCACAAGGAAGTTAATCGCCTCCAAGGGCAGCTTTCCGAGGACCGCGTTATTGATGCCGTCGCGTCCGGGGGCCTTGTTTATTCTTAGAGCGGCTTAGCGTCCACGACATTTCTGTCGCCTCCGTGGGTTCAGGTTCATCCAAGGGTCTGTACGAGATCGCACCGATGCCCTGAGCCACGTTCGCAATGTGCACCGGGTCTGACGGGTCGTCAGTCGGTACAATTTGTGCCTCTAAGTGCTCAGCGAGAGTATCGGCCTTCTCCTGGTCGGAATTGGCCACCCCGTTACGACCTACAATAGGTGTCCTTGGTGCGGGGACAGTGAGCCACAACAACTTATTATTGTAAAGTTGTATTTGTGTTAAAGAAACAGCTTTTATTAAAATATATTTTTTAGAAAATTAATAGTTTCTGAGCATTATACAAATAAATATATTTTCAATTCTGGTCTTGCCAATAGGCCCAGATTAAGGCATGTGCCAAGTGTGCCATGCACAGGGGCCCCCAAGGTTAGGGGCCCCCCACCCACATGGCAAATAAATCACTTTGAATTGCCATATTTAGTTTGTGATAATATTATATTTCAATATTTTTATGTTTTTTCCTTAAAATTTATCTCAAACTAATCTAAAAATTCCCTAATCGAAGGGCGCTGGTAGCCTGGTATTACGTGGGGTCCGTGCTTAAAAATTAACGCAACCTTAGCTTTTAGCAAACAGTAAATACTAAATATCTGCAGACGGTACCGTTGACTTTCGACAGAAAAATAAACATTGATTTTATATTGACGATAATTTCTGAGGTAAAATAGTAAAATTATTAATATTGAAGAATCAACGACGTGACGCGAGCGACGTGAGAAAAAACGCAAAAAAATAAAATAATAAAATACCTTTTACTATACTAATACTAATATTATTTTAATCTGCAGACGACGGACTACATAAAATGAAATTACACTTACATAGTCTATAATTATAATGTCCAGTATTATTATATTATTAGCTATTAATTGACAGCACTATAATCCACTCAGAATATAATATACTGTATAGTTTAATAGTTAATATAGTATTAATAATTAATATGTTAATAACAAAAATCACGGTACTCACCATGATTGCTAAGCGTTTGCAAAAAAGTTTGTCTCTAAATAAAATTATCCATGTATGATGTATAATGTAAGAGTCATAATCATTCATTGGGGAACTAACTTCTAAGGGCCCCAAGCTCTACTTGACACAGGGCCCCCAAAAGTGTTAATCCGGGCCTGCTTACCAACCATTTCTTGGAAAAGTGATTTGAATCCAGGTTGAGCCATTATGTAGTTATCATGCTTTACGTAATAGAAGAGCGGGCAGGAATTATTTTGGTTTTTGACTAGTTGGAGTGTTCGACGCTCTACAAGAACCGGGCCAGGGGCGTAGTTCCTGGTAAGGATGGAGGGGATACGCCCCTCCTTGAGTCAATGTGGTCACCCCCACAGGAATTACCGTTGATATAACAAGGGAAATATAATCATGTGGCCTTATTAGTGAAATCTAGCTAGTGTTAAGACAATGTAAGAACTAACAGCCCTTTTCACCATGCCCCTAACCTCCTCCTGCGCACCACTAATGCTCAGAGAAAGTGGTCTAGTCTTGGTTTGGTCCCCACTGACACTAATTTGTGGATACTCCCCTTTCGCCGGTTACCTACCGATATTTTAAAAATGATTATTAACGTCACAGTAGCCTCGTATTTTTCTTACGGTTGAGAATATAGTATTTATTCGACTTACATGGATTCGAGCTATGCGGTCGCGATACTTTCGACTCACGAATAGCAATGCCATCCACCAATCACTACTTTAAACACAATAGACGGCGTTCCGAGTAATCCGACCCTCGGCTGAGATTGTCATCGCCATTTCGTTTGGTTTGAATAAACCTTCATTTTCTCAAAGTGTTCCTTTTCATAAACAGGAAATTTTTTGCTTTAATTATCATTTGAAACTAACATTCTTGTCAAAAATACATCTTATTTAAGCACAACTTGACTTACGTGTGTTTTTTTCTTAGCCAAGTGTATACATCTGAAACAAATTTATCAACGAAATTTGATGACTTACTGTTTATTAAATACTAGTTCTATATTTATGCACTTCGCATGTAATGTTTCGAGACTTTTACAAGGAATACCAAATTGACTACTCTAGTCAAAGTGACGAAACGTATTTGCAAGGCAGATGAGCACGGAACTATTTTAGAGTTTTTTTTTAAAGGTCATGAAAAGTCCAATCTATTGTGAACTGACTATATCACTCTCCGTCCGAGACTTGAACCGAGACACTTATCAGAAGAAGGCGTGCTCAGCTGTTATATCGTAAATTCTCCCCTCCCCCAAAATTCTCTGGTCCTTTTTGCGAAGGAGAGGAAAGGAAACAAATAATTTAATTTCCTAATAGCACCGACTACGGAAACAAAACTCAGCAAGGTAGGACGACCATTATAAATCTGACAAAACGCACCCCCACCTCACCTTTCTATCGTGGTCTTGAAAATACAGCCACGAATGTAAACAAAAGTGGGCAGATAAAATAGCTCGCGTTTTCTCTAATAAGCTCACATTTTAAAATCTATTTTTTTTTATAGGTATGAACATAAAAACTTTGGACCCTTCCTGTTGTTTTTTTACTCTTTTCATAAAAAAATCTCGCACAAAAACCCTTTTTCTTGTCGCCTTCTCTCTCTTCCTTGATTCCTTACCCAGGAGGTATATGCAGAAATAGAAAAGGGGGTCAGTCAGTGAGAAAAGTTAGGGCGGAGTGGACTAATGCGTTATGAGACAGGGGAATAAAGACAAAGAAAGATGATATTCTGTTTCTTCCTGTGTGGAGTTGGGTGGGTGCTTTACGCTGCCTAGGAGTAAAGGCAACGCGCCATGTTGGAGGCACACTGTGCGGCGAGAGCTGCGTGGATGTTGTACGCTGCTTACAGACAACTAGAGATGAGAATTTTCCGGGAAATTTTGGATCGGAAAATTTTCCGCAGTGGCGGCTTGCGGTGGAGGGGTTAAATTGTAGAGGTGGCAACTAAAGCCTATTATACTTTAAAATATAGTTTGTTAAGAGAGGAGTAGTTATAAGAAGGGAACACGGGGGGGATTAGGGGGGGAGAGGTAGATAGGAAGCATGGAGGGTAGGATGGGGGGGACAAATGTCAGGCCAACCTTAAAATTATTTTAATTAACTTATTGATGACAAAAAATGAGTTTTGATATCTTATGAACATAGCGGGTCGACAAAGGCTCGCATTCATTTGTTTCTTTGCTACTTTTTTTTTTAGCACTGCATCTTACTACCCGTTCGGATTGTACGCCTATGTACTAATTACGCTAATGTGTTAGGGATTAGGAAGTTTGAATTTAGAGGAATTGCGCCCTTGAGAGTGGAAAACTATTTAGGGAAAACCTCCCTCAGGGCATACGACCGGGATCAAAGATAGATCTCCCTGTCATCGGCAGTCTTGTCTATTGCGATAGTAGCGCGTTAGACCGTGCGGCCACCGATATTACTGGTGTTAACGCCCTTAGGAGAAATTAATCTTAAGTATAAACGTTAACATTTGGGATATCTATATCTCGATTACATTAGATTCCATTTAATGAGTTGAAATTATGTTACAGAAATAATAGCTAAAAATTTCACGTTTTTGAAAATTTTTCGGAAAAAATATAGGGAAAATTTTCCTTATTGCATCTCTACAGACAACGCGCCATGTTGGAAGTACAACATGTGTGGAGCGAGTTGGTTGAGTGCTCTACGCTGTCTAGGAGTACAGACAGCCCACCATTTTGGAGGTTAAATGTGTGGAGTGAGTGGTTTGGGTATTATACGCTGTCTAAGAGTACAGACAGCGCACCATTTTGGAGGTAAAATGTTTGGAGTGAGTCGTGTAGGTGCTCTACGCTATCTAGGAGTACAGATAGCGCCCCATTTTGGAGGTAAAATGTGTGGATTGAGTTGCGCGGGTGCTCTACGCTGTCTAGGAGTAAGACAACGCACTATTTTGGAGTAAACTGTGTGGAGAGAGCTGTGCGGGTGCTCTACGCTGTTTAGGAGTAAGACAACGAGCTATTTTGGAGTAAAATGTGTAGAGTGAGTTGTGTGGGAGCTCTACGCTGTCAAGAAGTACAGACAACGTGCCATGTTGGAGGCACGACAAAGCTATATTTTACCAGGAACTATATAACATGTGAGTGATCCACAGAGTGATTAGTCTAAAACTGTAGGCCCTATTTTACCCGCCTCGGTGGCGTAGTTGGCTAACGCGCCAGTCGTGTTGAGCTCGACTGCCAAGGACGGGGAGATCGAGGTTCAAATCTCGGTCGGGTGAACTTGGGGTGGTTTTTCCTAAATGGTTTTCTACTCTCCCTCCACGCAAATGCGGGTTCACTTCCTCTTAATTCAACCTTCCAAATTCCTAGCTCATTAGTGTAATTAGTACTTAAGCGTATAACCCGAACGGGTAGTAAGACGCGGTGCTAAGTATATAATGTAGGCCCTATTTAGGATAAACTTTTACCAAATATAATTTTATGTTAGTTGAGGTGAGATGACGGCATAGTTTAGAGTACGTGTTAATATTTGAGGAATCTTGGTGAGTAATTGAGGCCTTTTATTATTTCAACGTAACATACTGCTTGGAGCCGTCTCCAGAAATATGTTAGGAAAAGGAGTGTGGGTAGGATGTGGAGAGGGGTGCAGGGCTGCCCTTAGGAATGTCCAACCAGCGCGGCCGCACATAGCCCCACGATTTCGGGGGCCCCACATTTGCTTAGGTGAGAGGGGAAAAACAAATTGGAGTGGGAATTTTTTGCTCGCGCGCTCGTATAGTAGGCTCCCTGTATAGGCGATATAGAAAATATTGTCAGAGTGAATAAAAAAAACACCATAATCATGTGGTTTGATTTCATGAGTGAGAGAAGCTAGTTTTGCGTTTTAACTTTACTGATTTGCATTTGTCTCTCTGTCTATAGCGGGTATGTCTCATGATAACTTTTGAACGATTTAACCGATTTAATTCAAACTTGGCACAGTTTTATTAGTACCTTCATACAAATCAGATTTGTTGGGTAAGAAAATCGAACTAAGGGTTGGTGAGAAATCAACCCTCATAGGTATAAAAACACGGCTTCAAGCATTAATTATTACATGTATTTAACTTTTAGGGCATTTCTCGATTCCTCATACGGCTGAAAATTAATCAAATGGTGCAAACTACTGTGATAACATTAAACAAAAATAGATTTTTTAAATTACTTTTTGTGATGAAAGGGGTAAGGCAAATAACTGGAGGCCCAGCAAACGAGGTTTGCCTAGGGCCCCACGTATGCTAAGGGGGAGGGAGACATACTCGCGTTGGTTCGGGGGGAAATCTCCAAAAGGAGACGGTTAAGATCTTTTTACAAACATTTAATTCCACTTTAAACAATTCAAAGTGTTTTAAAACCAAATTGGAGTTGCAGGTGCTATTAGTTTAGTAAAACTTCAATTGAGAAATACTATAAGAATATAGTATTAATACTACTTTCGTAGCATGGGCGTCACTGGCTCTTAATTATTTGGGGGGGACAGAACCAACTTATTTTCAATTAAAATTAGAGAATACATAAAAAAAAAACTGCGCTAACTGAAATAAAAGAAACTATCTGATATCAAAATTAGTCAGAAAATAAATTACTTTTTTAGTCATTCATTCATGCATTGCTCCAAAAATGGAATATTATTTTTTCCTGAATGACACTTCGCTCTTTCTTTGACGGTATTGAGAGTGTTTCATTTGATCAGATTATTGGGGAAAAGATGGGGGACGACGATGATGTTTTGGAGGTGGAAGGGCCGAAACAACCCGCTTAGTAAGACTTTCAGGCGGTTTGGGATAATATTTTGATAGAAAAAGCTATTCACTAATAGGAATATTACTTTTGAGAAAGTACCCATTTTGGAGCTAACCTTGTGATTAATATTGTTTCACATTATTTTGTAAAGAATGAAAGTTTTTAGAATGTAGCTAAGGCTCAATTTTAAAACTTAGAAGGCGATGGCCTTGATCTAAATGAAAAATGTCACCCCAGTCATCATAAATATCTTATCTCTTTGTATAGACGTGAATGAAAGCCAGGTGTAATGAATGCATCCTTTTTTACAATCTACTCCCCATATTTCACATTTTCAATTGCACAAACTACTTGAGGTATTTCACATTTTCAATTGCACAAACTACTTGAGAACGTTTCCATTTTGGAGGTCACTCTTTAGGAATAAACAATATGAAAGTGCCCAAAGGGCGTGATCATTTTGGAGGTATCTCGTGAGGCATACACATTATGAGCGTGCTCTAAAGACGTGTTCATATTGGAAGTTTCTCATGAAGAATACATAATATTAGACTTTTCTAAGCCCGTGTCCATATTGGAGGTCTCTCATGAAGAATACACAATATGAGACTACTCTTAGTACGCGTCCATCTTGGAGGTATCTTGTGAAGAACACACAGAATGATACTGCTCTAAGCACGTGTCCATCTTGGAGGTAGCACGTGAATAATACACAGCATGATACTGCTCTAAGCATGTGTCCATCTTGGAGGTAGCGCGTGAATAATACACAGCATGATACTGCTCTAAGCATGTGTCCATCTTGGAGGTAGCGCGTGAAGAATACACAGCATGATACTGCTCTAAGCACGTGTCCATATTGGAGGTAGCTCGTGAATAATACACAGCATGATACTGCTCTAAGGCCATGTATATCTTGAAGGTATCTCGTGAGGAATACACAAAATGATACTGCTCTAAGGCCATGTCCATCTTGGAGGTATCTCATCAGGAATACACAGTATGATTGTGCCCTAGCGTTTTGAACCACCCCGATTGAGGGGAAAGGGAAGAAGCTCCAGTGCGCAACCAGTCCAGACATGAAGGGGGAGGGGTGGCGGGTGTTGGAAAGGAGGACTCGGTTAGAAGAGATCAATAGTGGGCTCGCTCTGATCTTGACGAGTAACATCCGAAACTTCCGCCGTCATCATCGACAACATCTCCCGTCATCAGCCATCTTCTGGACCAGTTCCCCACTCCGAGGACAAACAGCACATTAAGGTAGGCTGCGTCAACAATACACAAGTAACTATTGTTTGTTCACAAACTAATGTTGGTGGATCAGTAGTTCTTGTATTAACATACACATTCTTTGTACAGGGGCCATGTTTATAGATAATCGTACCGGGCCGGTTTGCCGAATGTGTCCAGCGCTCATTTCCAAAAGATGATATTTCACCAAATGCTGACAATTTCAACAGCACGTACTTCCTCAATTTCTGGTCTTTTCACCAGCAAATATTTAACAAACTTTCGGTATTTTCACTTATTGCAAGTAACTGATTTCACCAACTACTGATATTTTCAACAGACAATATTTCACGAACAACTTGTACTTTCAACAGCAATTATTTCACCAACTCCTGGCCCTTACAACAATTAATATCTACCAATTGTTGGTGTTTTCAACAGAGTGTTTTTTCTCCAATTACTAGTATTGTAAACAGAAATAATTTAATTAACTAATATTTTCAACAGCAAATATTTACTAAACTTTTGGTATTCTTAATAGCAAGTAGCCGATTTCACCAATTACTGATATTTATAACAGCGATTATTTCACAATTTCTTAGTATTTTCAACATTAATTATCTTCCCAACTTCTAATATTCTCAACAGTTAGTATCTCACCAACTGCTGGTATTTTTAAAAGCAAGTATTTTACCAACTTCTGGTTATTGATTGAAAACACATATTCATCCACCTAAGCTGTAAAAATGGACACAACCTGACAAAATTGTGAGCTGCAAAAAAACATGGCTTGGTGGTCTGGATTCATGAAAATAACTCTGGTGTATTTTAGAAATGTCGATCCTCTGGGGCTCGAGGCCGGGTCCTTTAGTTAGAGCTGTTGGTGCGTGGTCCATGTCTATAATCACGTAGGTTCATCAATCAACCAACCATGAAGCTACCCTAGGCTGGAGAACCACTCCCTCCGCCTGGAGCGCTGTGTACGCACATGTACAGTCGGGAACAACACCATGTTTGATTGCTAGTTTAGTCGTTAATTGTTTGTTTTTTCATTGTGGAAATGGAAGATGGAAAATTCTTCGATTTGGAAAAAAAACAAAAACATTTAATGTTTTTCTGGAAATGTTCCCCCTTTTTAAATGTAAGGAACGCACTCGGTCAGGTTGTAAAGTCCCTCTTCAGTTCAATTTCTCCCGAGGGCGTTCACCAGAAACGTTATCAAATGAGTTACAATAACAGCGATAGCAGTTCTCTTCTAACGATCACGTGTCGACTACAGCGCTCCGTGGCTGAATGTTTCACTAACGTCGGGTCTGCTGTAGAGCAGCTATGTTAATACTTCACCATTATAATACATTCCCTTCCCCCGAGATTTAATTAATCCGACATTTTTACATGAACATTTTTCCAATTGAAAGTTTACCGGCTAATATCATAGGAAATGTTTGGGGGTCATCCAAAAACCATATCACGCTTTTTTTTTTCTTACCTTATTTTTTTCATCCTCCCTCCACCCCCATAATTTTTTTATAAAAAATCCCCAGTAAAAGCATAAAGTTTAATTTCCCTCACATGGTGATATCAACAGTTGTTGAATATCTCTTAAGGATGTTCTAGAATTTAATGACGATTTTTTCTTTTCATTTAAGTTTGTTATCTAATGCTGCTATGCTCATTAGAGATATTCAACAACTGTTGATATCGCCACGTGAAGAAAATAAAACTCTCCTATGTTTCTAATGGAGAAATTTTTGATTTATTTTGGCAAAAAAAAAAGTTTTACTATCAAAACTGCAAAACACCGGTCTTTTCTCGCGTTTCCTACATCCCCACCTTAATGGAGGACCCCTTGTTCAGGCTGTACAGTGGTCACATCGTTCGCGGACTGTACTGAGCAAAGGGGACTGGCAGCCCTTCCGTGTAATAGGCTACTTAGCATTGTGTATTCAGTTTACATTGCTATTTAGCATCCAAACATCCCTTCATTTACAACTTAAATCTGCTCAAATATTGTCCAATTCTTGACTTCTGTTCGATGGTCCACCCACATTTACACCAAGGATGGAATAATGTAATTTGTAACCGCCCAAATTCTAAGATGAAAATCACAGTCTCAACCTTAAAAAGTAAATATTTTATATGAGTAATATATTTGTGCAAATTATGTGTAGAAGTATATTTTGAAACGTGCTAACAAGTTTATTTTAATTTGAGAATATGTTTTTATCTACTAAAATCTTCTAAATATCTTCTAAGGATGCCCATGGTTCTAAAATGTGTTAAGGAAAGGTACCCTATACCCAGGCGCTGATCCAGATCATTTTCAAAGGGGGGTCATAGTTATAAAAAACATAGCTACTTACAATGTTAGATATTTGTTTAAAGCCATTTAATAGTTTCTCATTCATATTTGAGCTTATATATGTTTTAAACCGTGGTCATCCTCCCCAAATTTTTAAAATCAGATGGTTTTTATAAACTATTTGTAGTGGCCCTCCTCCAACAGTTTTTTGAAAAAATTGTTCACTCTAGAAGCTATTAGAAGTCTTCGCCTAGTTTTTTTTAACTAGATTATTTTATAAGCCATTTAAAGTGTTCCTTACCTAGAAATTTTTGAAATTAGGATGCCCCTTAAAGCTATTTAGAGTGATCCTAACCTTAATTTTTTTACGATGATTAGATACCTCTATTCGATAATCTTTAAAGTGGTCTTCCACCAGCAAAATTTTTAAAATTGAATTATCTTAGAAACTAGACTATTTGGGGTGGTCCTCGCCTGAAAATTTTTCAAAATTACATGCATCTAGGCACTATTTGGAGTTGTCCTACCCTAAACATTTTTGAAATTAGGATAATCTAAGAAGCGTTAGAGCTTTCCTCCCCTGACATTTTCTGCCAGTTAGATGATGCCTTTAGTCTAGAAGTAATTTGAAGCGGTCTTCTCAGGCAAATTTTTGACAATAGAATAAGTCTAGAGCTCATTTGGAGTTTGATTTAAGGCCATATTTCAGCTTCATATTCAATAATATCAGAGGATTTAAAATATATCTAATTTATTCCAGGGAGGGGCTAATTATTTTCATTCATACATGAAAACGAATATTTTTTTCACACCTGCGTGCGTCATATCTGGCAATGAATAAACGTGAACGAATAACGCACGTGTAGACCCAGCTTGAGAAGTGTCTGCTCGTATAATGATAAAAAAAAATAACTGGACAATTTATCTGTGTTATATTTTCTTTCTGAATTTGAACTTTCTTTGTTTTTTTTTATATTGATTTTCTAACTTTCACAGGGGGGTCAATTGACCCTTTGACCCTCCCCTGAATCCGCGACTGCCTATACCCCATTATTCACACACACCCTATATTATATTAGAAACATTGTACACTTGTACCACAAAACCTGTGCCTTTGGCTATGTTTAGCAAACGATGCTTGTTTCATATTCACCCTCATGTTACTGGACTTCCTTATGACGGGGAGAATGGGGTTCGAATAGCGGTCAGGTGTATTGAGGGTTGTTTTTATTAAATGGATCTTCATTCTCCCTCTACAAAAATAAATCGGGTAAATTTCTTTTAAAACTCTACCTACCTCTTTCCTATTTCATTCGTGTGGTTAGTTAATGGATGCTTAAAGCCCGAACGATTACTAAGACGTTATGGAGGAAAAAAACCCCACTTGAAATATTATTGTGTACACCCTGTATTTATTTTTAAATTCTGTCCAAATGAAGCTCTTTTTTTTATCTCGTTTTGGTCAATATCGTCTACTATAATATACCTAATAAAAACCAGTAAATAAATTTTAAAATCACTATCTTAGTAAGTGTAATTTAGTTTAAATAATTTAGTTAGTTCTACATGAATACCTTGGTCTGCTAAATTTTCTAATCACCCGAAATCTGATCTTTTATTAGTAGCTAACTCAATATATAAAGTTTGATGATTTAAACAAGTTCTAAATAATGGTATAAATCATATTGTTAGTAAAAATCTAACCAATTTATAATAACATATTAGTGAACGTAATATTATAACTTAAAGAACAATAATTAATTTCACTAGAGAAAGACAAATTAGAATATGTATTTGAGTATTAATTCCTCCAAGCACACGACAAGAGAATAGTTGTTGGTTGATCGTGACCAGAGTGTCCCAGTCAATTGCACGTGACTGTACCATCTCCCGAAACAACTACGCCCCAGAGAAATCAACCCGCTAATAACAGCCCTACCACTGAGGTATGTCAGGTCGCTCAGAGTTTGAGGGGGCGGGGGAGGCGAGCTCCAAACAAGAATTAGAGGGGGGAGGAGGAATCAGTTCATTTATTTTTACGAGTGGCTATGTTCGTTGATTTGTTTATTTAAAAAAATTGCGATTAGACATAGCTAACTTGCAACAGAAGGCACCAACCGAAAGCAAAGTTTTACATTTACCTTGGTTTCCTTAACGGACGGACATTTTTGATGCACCTTTTAAAAAATATTAGATATTGGACGCTCGAATCTTATATTATCCGAGAGATTTGAGATTTTTTTAAATCTCAAAATAGTATTTTGGAATACTTTGAAAACCTCGATTTCAAATAACAATTTCAAGCAATTAGTAAAAGGAATTAAACAGACTTGTATGGTTGGGAGAGTAGCAAAAGAAAAAAGGACAAAATTGTAATAATATAGTTAATTTAATAAAAAAAAATCTTTGTTGTTTATGGCTTGGTGACAAAAAAAAAAGCATAATGTCAGTGGTACCAAGACCTAAATTTGTTTGGATTAAATTTTTAATATTTTCCCTTAAAGTAAAATTGTATATTTTTTAAGATTCGAAGATTAAATGAAAATCTAATATTCGGTTCTAAAAAAGTGTAGGATTCGACCCGTCTCTAGAAAATACAAAACATGTTTTTTCGCGGTTGACATTTATACAGTTGTATTATATTATTGTTGTTATTTTATAGATTATAGTTTAATGTCTCCCCAGGACATCAACACCAGACCATTCAGGTTTGCTATAGGCCAGATAGTTTAATACATACTCTTACTCCTATAATCTGAAGGGTTCCTCCGGGTCTGCTCTGTAGGTACACCTTCGAGAATACAAGATTGAAGAAGTGTGGTAGAAGAACGGTCTAACTCGCTTAGAACCAACCTTGGACCGTTGTATGACTTGGGGACTCCACCCTTGTAAAGGGTCGGAAGGGTTGTTACCAGTATGCCCCCTCCCCCACCTGCATGCACGTCCTTTGTTCGTTCAAAAAGTTTCTTTGTGTTTATTTGTTGTGTCAAAGCTTCCATCTCCATGGCTGAGTGGTTAGGGGGGGCAACACCCTGCAGACCAGTGCTCAGTTCGAGTGGGTCTGAATGGTTCTGGTTCAGATTGTGTTGATATAGAGGTCAACCTGTCAGTTTCAGGGCTACAATTGAGGGCAAGGAAGAGTTATTTGCTCAGTAGTGATAAGGGATTTCAAGGAAAGGTGTTTTTCTCAAGGCTGACAAGTGATTGCAAGGAAGAGTTATTTGCTCAGTACTGACAAGTGATTGCAAGGAAGGGCTATTTGCTCACGGCTGACACGTGAGTCTACCTTAGACGATAAACTCTGGCAACTCTCTGTACAGCAAAGAGCTGTGGGCGGTATCTCAAATTGTAACAGGGGCTCACCGCAGTAGCTTTGTTAATAGCTATAATAATAATAATAATAATAATAATAATAATAATAATTCTCTTCACTCCAGTCCTGATTCAACCCCCGTTCATTATCTCAACTCTTGTAAGACTATGTCGGAATATAGCTGCCTGTGTAGTCCTCAATATTGAGACCAAAACTGTTTCATTTTATTTTTGTGACATTGTACCATACACGTTTTTAATTTCGAAATATTCTGTCAATAATGTCAACATCCTGTCGATGTATTATATACTCTAGTTCAAATATGTAACTTTTATCAATTAACTGTATTTATGCCCCTGGGTTGCTGGTTGACTGTGGAAGGGCAGACTTCTGTTTACCAAGAGGAAACAATGTCATTCCTGCTATCTTCGGGGTGTCCTAGCGAGTGTGTGACCTTCGTGACCTTCTCAGTTTCTGTCCACTGGATTCATTGCTTGGCTTCACAAAGGCGCCTACATGAGAGGGAAAAATATCTTCACACTCGGGAATATCAGTTCTGAGGCTTCATACCCTCTCAAACGATCCTCAATTATCTTAGAATGTTCTGTTGTGACCCTGACCCTGTTAAAATATTACTTTGTTTGAGGAAGGCTGGATATAATGTTCAGGGGTGGACTTGGACCCTCGATCGCCCTAATTTCGGTCTTGACTTAACCTAATAACACGAATAGAACATGATTTTTTCAATAAAACGCGTAGAGTAATTCAATACTATTTGTATTTGTTTACTGTATTGACAGTATTTCATACAGTTTTTACTAAGGAATAATACTAATGACAGAATAATCACACATACATACATATTCATAAAATAACACGTCTAGACTTTTGACCAGAGAATGTATTAATAAGATCATACTCTAAACGATTTCAACAAGAGAGTTTCAATGCTTAATACAGCAAGAACGTTTAATCTCGCTTACCTTCGTTCATTTTTGATCGTAAATAATATTTGACTCAACGCAACCAAGAAAAACTGCGTTCTCCAAAGAAGTTTTTAACCGGACTACAAACACCTATCCGAAGTTCAATATCATCATTAGGGCACACGGTTTGTAGATCGTGTTCTCGAAGCCACCCCAACAATTTCAGACTTGAGGGTGTATTCGGGTTCGGCCAGACTGACAGGCGTGCGAGCGAGCGCGCAAGCAACTGGGTGGCCAGACTGGCGAGCGTGCGAGCAAGCGCGTGATAAGCAGATAGCTCTCGATAGTTGTTGACGAGGAGGCTCCGAATCTTGGCTGAGTGAACTGAGGGGGGTTTTAACAAGTGATTTATTTTTGTGGTTTTCTCATCCTCTCTCCACGCTAATGGTGATTCTTATTTGTAAAGGCCTACTTTGATAATATTGAAGTATTTTAACATATCAGGTTTACACACACACACACACACATATATATATATATATAGTTTATGATCTTACCAATTAAATTAGGCCGTTAGTAGCAAGTGTGCTAAGCCTATCTATAGTAATAAAAATGTCAAAATGAGAAGTTTTCCTAGCACTCAATGAACCAACATACAATAATATTGCCTAGCGCCTGTAAACTAGACTGTACCGGCTAGAGCGCGCTCCATTCTGGCCACCTCTCATTATAACCCATGTGTTCTATTTTATATTTTAGTCGCTCGCGCTCTCAGTCTGGCCGCCCCCTAAGACATTTTAGGCGCGCGCCCATCAACGATCCACCAAAATCTGCCACCCCCTAAAAATTGTCCAGCCTAGACTTGAGGCCTACTTAGTCTTTTGGTAAATCCAGCCCTAATAATGTTTCTAACACTTTGATCTCGGAACTGAGACATTTCGGATAGAACGTCGTTGAAAATCATCTAATTCCACCTTTTCATGGTCCAATAGTGACATGTCGATACCGTTTACGCACATTTGGTTGTGAATCAACTTTAGAAATAAATCACTATAAATGACGTGGGATTTCTGTTAAGTTTTTAACACCTCTCACCATTTCGGTTATTAATTAGATTAATAATATTGTAGGCATTATTGTTTCTCAAGTATGTTTTAAGTTGACAAAGATAACTAAATAATATTCCCTCCTTGTAGAATGAGTTTGTGTCTACTGTTCATATGAATGAAGCCAGTTCACTCTATTAAAATAAGGATATACAATACATTACCTATCTAAAATAAATCATTCCAATTAAATAACAAAAAATAATAATTAAATAACAATATATTACCCGCCTCGGTGGCGTAGTTGGCTAACGCGCTAGTCGTGTTGACCTCGACCGCCGAGGACGGGGAGACCGATGTTCGAATCTCGGTTGGGTGAACTGGGGGTGGTTTTTCCTAAATGGTTTTCCACTCTCCCTCTACGTAAATGCGGGTTGACTTCCTCTAAATTCAACCTTCCCAATTCCTAATCCATTAGCGTAATTAGTACTTAAAGCGTATAACCCGAACGGGTAGTAAGACGCGGTGCTAAATATTATTATTATTATTATTAACAATATTGAAGGGGACTTTCCCTTTTTTCACAAATATTGAGAGTATCGTGTTTGTCCCCTAGCCCCCACCCCCTCCTCCAGGCACGCAAATGGCCCTAACCCCCCTGAGAACACTCCTGACCCCCCCACCCCCGTATTCAATCTCCTGTCACTTCCATTACTCTTTCAACCGGGGACTGATCATACTACGCTGAAACAAGGTTACTCACTCAAAGTCTTGAAAGTATTTTTTAAGGGTAACGTCACTCCATAATTACACCAAAACAATGGATCACCAGACACAACATTATGGATTCAGTTAGTACCCTATTCACCCGCGTGCAGCGCTAAGGTCACTCAACTGGTCGGAAGGTATTTTATCCCCAGGTGGGGAAAAAAACCACGAGAATCGAAAACACGTCCAGAGAAACGAGTTAACTTCTAGCAGGTTACACTGTACTGTATACTATACAAACTGAGAGTGGCTGAGAGGGGTATGTGAGCCACACCTGCTAGCAGCTTACACTGTACTGTATACTATACAAACTGAGAGTGGCTGAGAGGGGTATGTGAGTCACACTTGCTAGCAGCTTACACTGAACTGTATACTATACAAACTGAGAGTGGCTGAGAGGGGTATGTGAGCCACACTTGCTAGCAGCTTACACTGTACTGTATACTATACAAACTGAGAGTGGCTGAGAGTGGTATGTGAGTCACACTTGCTAGCAGCTTACACTGTACTGTATACTATACAAACTGAGAGTGGCTGAGAGTGGTATGTGAGCCACACTTGCTAGCAGCTTACACTGTACTGTATACTACACAAACTGAGAGGAATATGTTAGTCACAATTGCGAGCATCTAATCTACTATTTGCATCTCTCACTGTTTTAGTCTTTACCTCTCAATCTACTCGGTATCCATTGCTTGCATCTCTCACTGTTTTAGTGTTTCTCTCTCAATTTACTCTATATCCATTGCTTGCATTTCTCACTGTTTTAGTGTTTCCCTCTCATTCTACTCCTTATCCACTGCTTACATCTCCAAGTCTTTTCGTCTATTTTGTTTTGATAAGTCGTTTCGTTCCTATTTCTGGAATAACAGGTTTTGGTGTTCTGGGGAATGTTTCCCTCGTGAGGATGTTATCTCAGCGAGGATGTTGTCGGAAGTTCTAGCACTTCATTTGGTGTGACTCATTATACATTATCGGTGGTTCATACCTGCCAACATATGTGTTACTCTTTCCAAGGACAGCTCAGATCCAGACATGTTCTATATCAACTCGCGCAAGGAGTGGTACTCTCTTCCTAGAGTCGCATTAACTGTCCTCCAAGAGTCGCAGTAACTGTCCTCCAAGAGCCACAGTAACTGTCCTCCAAGAGTCGCAGTAACTGTCCTCACAAGAGTCACAATAACTTTCCTCCAATAGTTACAGTAACTGCCCTCCAAGAGTCACAGTAACTGTCCTCCAAGAGCCACAGTAACTGTACTCCAAGAGTCGCAGTAACTGTCCTCCAAGAGCCACAGTAACTGTCCTCCAAGAGTCGCAGTAACTGTCCTCCAAGAGCCACAGTAACTGTCCTCCAAGAGTCGCAGTAACTGTCCTCCAAGAGCTACAGTAACTGTCCTCCAAGAGTCGCAGTAACTGTCCTCCAAGAGTTACAGTAACTATCCTCCAAGAGTCGCATTAACTCTCCTCCAAGACTCACAATAACTTTCCTCCAATAGTTACAGTAACTGCCCTCCAAGAGTCACAGTAACTGTCCTCCAAGAGTCACAGTAACTTTCCTCCAATAGTTACAGTAACTAAAGTCTGTTCAGCGTAGGAATTGTTTTCTGAAAGGCCTTTTTCCCTACCAGAAATATATTATACAGTAGAATATTTGTAGGAAAAAAGACCTTTCAGAGAATAATTCCTACCGTGAATGGAGTTTATTCTCCAAGAGTCACAGGTACTATCCTCCAATAGTCACATTAACTCTCCTTCAAGACTCGCAATAACTTTCCTCCAATAGTTACCGTAACTATTCTCCAAGAGTCACAGTAACTCTTCTCCAAGAGCCACAGTAACTGTCCTCCAAGACTCGCAGTAACTGTCGTAATGGAAAGAGAAGCTCAGAATATTTATTAGAATGAAAAAGTAATTACTCTTCAAAGTAGCTAATGTTTTAAATTTTTAATTAAAACGCTCGTAAATTTGGAATCCAATCTTACTTTATATTACACTTTAAAACTGTTTCTTTATACTTTCATAATTAAAGGGTCGGGCACTTTTAAAGAAATTTGTATCACTGAATGTATTTATGTCATAGCTACTCTACCTTTTTCATTCCCTAATGATGGCTTTAAAAAATCGCATTTTTCATTCGTCGAAAATAAAACATTAACTTATAGTCTTAATTTTACACATAATGGCTTACGCAATTTTTTATATGAAAATTGTAATCAAAACAATAGGGCCCTAAATTCAACGAGCGTTTAGACGGTATAGTAGCACCGCGCGCGACTATAAAGGGTTGATAATGAATGTCCCCCACCCATCCTCCTTCCTCTCAATGGTTACATCACGGGCCACGGGCCAGTAACTGCAGGAGGGACAGAGATGGAGAACATTGGAAACTGGTATCACTGGAAGGGATGGATGGTCACTGGCATCACTAGAAGGAAGGGATGGATGGTGACTGGCATCACTAGAAGGAAGGGATGGATGGTCACGGGCATCACTAGAAGGAAGGGATGGATGGTCACTGGCAGGCCCCGGGTTTATGTGGCTGGCCCCTTGAGCATAGATATCTCAGACGCCCTCCCCCCTTTGTAATTTTTATAAGCGTCTCTATCTATCAGTAGCCACGTTCTATGATTGAAAAATGCACACTAATTAGCTAACCT
The DNA here is from genome assembly GCA_902151455.1 of Timema bartmani. Taxonomy (NCBI): domain Eukaryota; kingdom Metazoa; phylum Arthropoda; class Insecta; order Phasmatodea; family Timematidae; genus Timema; species Timema bartmani. Next base: position 79,996 of record CABFWB010003020.1, read on the forward strand.
CTCGGTTATTATGATTATTTATTACTAGACGCTATATTTAGGGCCCTAGTAAATAAAAACATTGTTTGTTTTATAAGTCTTATTTATGTTTGAACATCACTATATACATTTACATAAACACACACACACAACAGAAAAATCTGCAAATACCAGCCCTTTAGGGCTCTCGTACGATGAACGCAACAAGGCTTTGTGAACACTTAGAAATAGTCGATGTGTTTTTTAGCAGCACGCATTTTGAACCTGGCGCCACTTAATTTCCTACTCGTATTTAAAGACTAAAACTAGGAAATGAGTCACTTAAAACAAACATAGAATCACTAAAAAGACGTCATTTATGAAACACTTGACAGCGAGCGTGGGAATGAAACGCCAAGGCAGGCAGACGAGAATTAAAGTAACTAGGGGTTAGTTTGCAAATTACTACACTAGAATGCGTGGATGGCAGGAAATAGACTGTGATTCATGCATTTCGCATTTTTACTAGCAAAATAAACGCAACAAAAATAATTGTGTAATTTTGGTCACTTTTTAATTATTCTGTAAAAATATATATATATTTTTCCTCTTAAAAATATGGTCCTCTCGTGCGCCCCCTAAAATCTGGTGCCCTGGGCATTTGCCCAATCTGCCCAGTTATAAATCTGGGCCTGATACTGACATTACTGGAAGGAACGGAGTTTACGCTGACGCAAATCCGTATTTGATTAACACTCGAGATAAAATGTTGGACTTATTATTGGATCCCCGTTCCCAAAACTCTCAGAATGCTCTGTACTGTTCCGATACGTTCATTAATGTCCCACTATGGTCCTTGATGCTCCTAAATGCTCTGCTATTCTACATAATGTCCTGCATTTCCCCTAAATGCTGTTTAATGCTCCCTAGTGCCTCGTAAGGTCCCATAATGCTCCATCTTGCTATTGCTTCATATTGCTCCTTAGTGCCTCGTTAGGTCCCATAATGCTCCATATTGTTCCTTAGTGCCTCGTAAGGTCCTGTAATGCTCCATATTGCTCCATAGTGCCTCGTAAGGTTCCGTAATGCTCCATATTGCACCTTAGTGCCTCGTAAGGTCCCGTAATGCTCCATATTGCTCCATGATGCCTCGTAATGACTCACGTTCTTTGCCTTGTTTCCTTTGTTCTGAGTGAAGCATTTCAATACATTAATTACTGTTCTTGTATAATATTTGATTAATTACCACTCCCTAATAATCACGGTATTATAAATCAACTGTTTTATAATAACCTCTCCTTGTTTCCTGCTGACAAACATAACAGATTTAATAAGCCAGTGGAGAGGACTTTGAAGAACATCAACGGTTCTCCATATTTGAATTAATATCGTTATTACAGATTGACGTGTACATGCATTAGTTAGAAGATGTTGATATTCACATGACTAGTCATAAGAGTAATAATATATATAATATGAAATAGGTACTATATTGAAATAGGAGTACACATTCATGTGCAAAATGGTGATAAAATTAATGGTATGGTGAATCGCAAAGACTTTGTCGCTGCTTTTTTTTAAATCTGAAACCGGCTACATTGATTACTTAAAACCAGTAAGATATGTGAAACAAAAGAATATACATTGTTACAGAAACATAATAGGGAAAAGAACATAACACTCAACCAAGGAGCATTAATTAAATAATATACATTCTTACAGAAACAATAAGAAAAAAGTCATCTCGGTTCACCAAAGAGCACAACAATCAAATTCAAACTCCCCAAACCTCAATTTAAAAATATAATTGCATATAGCTTGGAAATTATTGGTTTTATAAAACTATATTTCAAATAAAAGTTTTTTGTTTATAATAGTTCTAAAACTTTTCATTAATTCTTATCTCAAAAGTTGCGGGGATATGATCAAAATTGGAGATATCCGCTCATGTAAAGTACGCTATAATTCATTTTCCCTGAATAATGATAAGCGCCATTTTGTTCATAGTGATAAACAATGCCTATAATATATGAATGTTAATCAAAAACATTTGAGCCGATTTAGAGACAAACTAGTTTTTTATTTTAGCCCTTAAGTAGACTACTCATAACTTGAGGGTTGTATATATATCATTCCAAAACTATGAAAACCCCAGATACCACGCTTTAACCAGATCAGTAAAATGGTTTCGGCTCTAGGCCGAGATACGGACAGACAGACACAGGACATCGTGAAAACCAGCTTTTCGGTTTCGGGGGTTCATTTGTCAAAATCTCTTACTAGATTATTTTGATGGTCACAATATTTCCTCTCTCCGAAGGGTCACGGATAAGAGAAAGTGTTAAATACCCCTGACATTTGACACAAAATTAAACTAAACTTATCTAATGAAGCAATTACTTTATTTATTTTGGACCAAAAAGTATTTTGATATAAAAACTAAAAGCTGTACGTAAGTGTACCCCAGTAATCTTATGAAGAGTCTTATCTGACGGCCAGAAAACGTTACTTTATCTCCTTTCACGTATTCATACGTCAAGTCATGGGATCTGCAGGTGTCACTTTTTAAAGATAACATCAATATCTATAAATAACAATAATAATATAATATGTTGTCAATTGTTGACCGCAATAAAATATGTTTGTATTTTATAAAAGTTCCTTTCTTCATTATTAGTTTATTACACTTCACTCTTTCAGGGCTTTTTGGAACATACAAAAAACATATTTGTGGCCATCATTGATAACATTTTTACTATATTATTATTGTTATTTATATGTATTGATAATATTTATAAAAAGTTAAACCTGCAGATCACGTGACTATGTATGAATACGTGAAATTAGATCTAGTATTTTTTCTGTCAAATAGGGCTCTTCCAATGGAAATTGAACTTAAGTAATTTTTTTAGCGGTCAGATAAGGTTCTTTTTATGAGAATTGGGCTGTAATAATTTTTCTAACAGCCATTTAAGGTTCTTCTTATGGAAATTGGACTGTATTAACTTTTCTAGTGGTCAGATAAGATTCTTCCTATGAAAATTGCAGTAACTTTTCTAGTGGTCAGATAAGATTCTTCCTAATGAAAATCACCGTAACTTTTCTAATGGTCAAATAAGATTCTTCCTATGAAAATTGCAGTAACTTTTCTAGTGGTCAGATAAGATTCTTCTTATGAAAATTGCAGTAACTTTTCTAGTGGTCAGATAAGATTCTTCCTATGAAAATTGCCGTAACTTTTTTAATGGTCAGATAAGGTTCTTCCTATGAAAATGCACTATATGTATTAACCTATTAATTCGAATGCCCACACCCTCCTCCCCCTCCAATGAAACTGACACTCTGTTTAGGAAGTATCCGGCTGCTACACACACACGCCACGTCTGTATTTATAACGAGAGGAGGGGGTTTGAGTCACGGAGAAAGAGGACTAGCGACTACGTAGACAGATGGACGTCCTTGGCGTCACATCTAGAGTTTAGGCTATGGTTGTAGTGGATGCGTGTTCTGACGGAAAATATTTCTGACGGATTCGTCAGAACAATCAAACAATTTAAATGTTATGAGATTGCTCTGTTCTTCAGATGACGCACGAACTAGTCAGAACAGGTTAGTCGTTCATTTGATTTTGATTTTTCTTGCAGTATTAATCATCACTGTAGCTTAGTGTTTTGTTATATTATTATAATGGATTTTGAAAAATTGATTATTTTAGTTCCTGAAAATAGATGTCTGTGGGATATGAAAGAAAAGAAAAAAAAACACAATAGAGGCTTAACCCGCATAAATCGGGGAATTTTGTTTTAAGAAATGGACTGCAATCATTAGTATGTTTATTTATTTATTTTACAAAATTATAATAAACAAAATTACAAAATACTAACGTAAAATCTTATTTTATTGATGATAGGTATGTACGATACATATTGTAGCATGACATTGTTTATCTTAAAATGTTGTTTTTAAAGTAATTTTTATAGAGCTCTCTTATTTGGGTCGCTATTATGACATAATGATCATAGCGTCTTGAAATAGGCATACCTTTGTCAGGTATACTGTTTTGTTCATGTTATGTAGGAAAATCTTCCTGGTCAATAATGCATTTTACTAAAGTATCGACGTTTTCTGGATTCATTTTCAATTAAGTTTTTAGAAATCTCCATTTGGCAGTTAATAGTCCAAATGCACACTTTCATGCAACGCCGAGCTCTGGATAGCCTGTAATTGAAAGTCCGTTCTTAATCTCTTAGGGTTCTGTCAAAACGCAGGGGTGGCCAAACAGTCGATCGTGATCTACCGGTCGACCGCGGCCGATAGTTTGATCGATCACCTGAAACTAATTCTTAAGTTAATCCAGCACTTGTTAACTGTAGCACGTTGTGTTAGTACGCCTCAAAGTTTGACACGGTTTTGATTCACGTTCGTCACAGATCATCCATCACCTGAGGGTCCTCCCCAGTGTTGCCAACTAAACACTTCACTATCCCCCTCTACCGTCAAAAAGGCGAATATGTGAGCCTTCTTGGGAGCTGGTTCTTCCTTTGCGGCTGAACGTGCCCTTGAGGGATTTCCTCATCCTGCTCCCCTAGAGGTGACCTTGATAGGATGGGCCTGCGCTCGTTTGAGTCTGAAAAATGCATTTCGCCAGCCTGATTAGCACTGGATCTGTTCTGCTCTGTAAGTCCACTAGTTTTCTGTTCAGGTTACAAAGTCCCTCCTGGAAACTCTGGGAGTAATGTAAAAGAGCACTTTCATGTTCCAAATCTTGACGGCTGGACTGCACGAGACAAGAAATCAGCACAATTCCTATGGGTGGGCAAAACTGTATCTGGTAGTCAAAATTTTATAGGAAATATGCATAGTTTTGGAGGTGATTTGCGGGAAAGTATTGGTATTCATTTCTTTGGCCCAAAAATAGTAACCAACAGCTTGTGGTCTGTTTCAAGCCTAAATTTCCTCACATACAAATATTGCGCAAACTTTTGCACTCCAAAAACCAATCCTAGTGCTTCCCTATGTATTTGGGGATATCTGCGTTCTGTCTCTGTCGGCGTGCGGGAGGCATATGCATCCGGACGTATTGTTTCATCTTCATATAGTTGATTCAGAACCCCAGAGACTCCCACTGGGTTGGCAGTCTGTTGTAAGTATCATCTCTTGCGTTGGATCATAATGAGCCAATATTGGAGCCGAGGTTAGTTGTACCTTAATTTGTTCAAATGCTTGAGAAATCTTGAAGGTCCAGTTCCACTCGGATCCCTTCTTCAACAGACTGTATAAGGGGCTTAGTGTAGTTGACGCGTCCTGAAGAAACTTCTATAATATTCCACCATCCCAAGGAAGGATTTGACTTGGGTGACGTTTACTGGTGGTTCAACCTTTAAAATTGGTTCGATCAATTTCTTATCCAACATTAGGCCTTTTTCACTTATAGCGTATCCAAGATATTTAATGGGTTCCTGCATGAATGAGCACTTATTGACGTTAAGGGTTAATCCATTTTCCTTAAGCCTTGACAATACATCACACAATCTCTTATCATGTTCCTCTTTTGTTTTGCCCCCAGCAATAATATAATCCTGCCATACTGCAATTCCTTCCACTTGTGCGTATAGCCCGAACGGGTAGTAAGACGCGGTGCTTATGATTTCCCTCCACTCCTGCTAATACGCCTTCAATAATTCTCTGAAATAACTGTGGTTTTGGTGATCTAAACTGAATGCGGTTGTACGAGTACAGCCCTTTGTGTGTGCTGATTGTGATTTGATTTGTTTGTCTCAAAGGTTTTTCAGAAAAACTTTCCATATAAATAGATTCAGCTATAGCACTGAAGGTTACTCCTGAATCTATTTCCCCAGTGAAATATTTATTTTGAAGTTTAACAGTTGCCAGCACCATAGGAGTTACTTGATTCTCCACGATCATGTTGAAAAGTTGGAATTGGGAAAGTTCACCAGATGTAGTTATCATATACTTAGAAGATGCATTAGAAGCTCTGTACACTTTCTTTAATTGCCCTTTAGTTCCACAAAGATTATAGATATAATTTCTGAATCGACAACGTTCAGATACATGGTTGTTATAACCACATACCTTGCAAGGAGGCCGGACTGATAGCTTTTGTGATGTTCCTTGAGCTCTTGATTCTACTACCCTATATATTTCTGATTCCTCTTTTATTTTGAACCTATCATTACTGGAAAACAATTCACTTTTTGCCACAACTTGTTCTGCAATATCTTTAGCTTTTGAAAATGTTAAGGTCATTGGATCCTCAGCGAACTATCTTTTTTTTTATTTTCCCGTTTGGCTAAACCCATCACACATTTTTCTATGATATTGGACTCCAAAACTTTCTATGATATTGGTCCCAAAACCAAAAACAAAAAACAAGTTGCTGCTAAATGTTGGACTCTAGCAGCCCAATCTGCAATACTCTTCCCTCAAATTTGGATACCTGATAAAATAGATATATTTCCTTAAACGAGGATACCTTCGGCGCATAATGAGATGACAGTAACATTTTAATTTCCTTATAATTATTATCTTCAGGCTTGTTGAGAGCACATAAGTCTATTAATAGCTTGTACGCGACCTGATGTAATAAACTTAGCAATATATATTTTTGTTTCTTTGCATCCACCACTTCATTAGCTCCAAAAAACTTTTGCAACTTGTGCTCAAACACTTTCCATTCATCAACAAGTGGATTAAATTCCGTAATTTGACCAATATAGGCTGACATAATTACTTTAGTATGCCCAATAACAAAATAACTCGACAAATACTTAAGTCCACAACGCCAATGTAATATTCTGAATCTTACTTGTGCTGCACATAATAATGCACACTTTGTTTAAACTAATTCTTAAGTTAATCTCGCACCTGTTAACTGTAGTACATTGTGTTAGTACGCCTCAAAGTTCGACTCTGTACACGATTCACGTTCGTCACAGATCATCCATCTCCTGAGGGTCCTTCCCAGTGTTGCCAACTGAAAACTTCACGTAAGTATTTTTGACATGATTGGTGCCCATTTTTTAATTATATAATGTAGTGGTCAAACGTTGAAGAAAATGTTGTTTAATATAATGAAACACATTTTTATCAATGATGGTCTTGTATAATATATTTTATCAAATAAACATTTTTCTTTTATAAAATAAATATGACATTGTAGTACCACCCTTAAATCTAACATTTCAAGATTACATTCATACATGGCTGGGCTGAACGGCCCGAACTGTTGATCATTTCGACAAAAACGCTCGAGTTTAATTTTAATGAGCGCATGCACCCTTTGCCACGAGTTGTTTCCACAATATCGGTAATTTAGATACGGAACCAACTATCCCCTCCCTTCCCCTCTCCACCTCGATTAAGCTGCGGTAAGGACACCGCGTGCTATAAATATTGAGCTTATCCGTTCCCTCACCAGACTGTGCTGCTGTAATGCGAAGGCGGTTATGATGATGTCGCGCAGAAACACGCGTCATTACAAGACCTTCACTCTAGAGGCGGATACGGGAACTTTAATCAACAATATAGGTATTCTAGTATAAACAGAATTTTCACTACAGAAATACTTTAATTTTTTTTAAAAGGGGGGGGGATAAATTAGGCCTGGGTAGATCGTTTGATAGAGCGATTTTCACCATAAGTCAAACCTCCATAGTTCAAGTCCTATTGTTGGTGGAATTGTTGTAAAAAAAAATAGTATTTTTGCTGTCAAATGAGAGGAAGCTTTATAAAATACAAATAAATTCTTTCAACCAACACTGATAAGATTTTCCTAGAGTTTTAATAGTGTTGTTTTATAGGTAGGTATTGATAATATCTATCAAAAGTTAAACCTTCAGATCACATGACTTGACGTATGAATACGTGAAAGTAGATCTAGTAGCTTTTCTAGCTGTCAGATAAGGCCCCTTACTTTGGATATTAGATTGTGCATAGGAACCCACCGATTCATAATAGCTCATAGAAGAAAGAGTTGTCCATGGCTATATAGTAATATTTCTCGAGATTTTACCCAGCAATATTTGCTGTGGAGAAGAACTACCTTCTGGTCTGTGACCTAACTACGATAAGAACTTTACATTGTTACTTCATCGCTCATCACTCTACATCAACTGATAGTGTCCTCCCCTATGTAGGGCACGTTATCTGTATTAATAAATTAATGAAGTCTGTCATTCATGAGCATTACGTGATATCTACAGACACAAAGGTCTGAAATTTTAAAAATTAGTAGCTCTTGTACACAAACATATGCACCTCGAAAAAAGAATTTTATAATTTGGATTAGTTTTTTTTAATTAATTAAAAACTAGGTCAGAAAAACTAAAAACAAATTTTTTTACTGCTCATTTTAAGCAAAGAAAAGTGGCACGGATACTTCTGCTAGTTTAATGTAAAGTATTTTGCATGGATTGTAACATTCTAAAAGTGTTCCATGTACAATTTAAGGTGAGGGCGGTCGAGGGTATAAAAACTTAACACAGCCCTAATATTGTAGTTGTTAAAACCGAAAAAAAAAAGAAAAAAAATCTCTTCATGGTTCAGTAAACCTCATATAACTTGGTTGTGCATTTAGGTTGCTAATTTTACTATTAATAGCAATACAATTTCGAGCATAAAAGTTACAAATAGAGATTGTGCAGAGAATAGTTTTAGATATCTGTAACTTTGGCTACTCCATTGTTACGTTGTTTTCTTCAGTTGCACGTACGCAACAAATAGTAGTCGTTCCACATTATGATTTTAAATGGCGCTTCCATTGTTCAGCTTAGAGTGCAGAGTAAATTGATGTAGCTTGATGTAAGCTTGTTTATATTCATGAGCCCGCGCGCACTATAATGTGTGGTTCTTTATAGTCTGGGAGCATATTTACATACCAAACACAAGAATTTTCAACATTTTAACAGCCGTATAGAACATTTGGACAGTTCTTACATGGTTACAGTACTTAAATAACCAGCAGACATTTACAATAATAATACATTCAAGCTGTCTACCGAAAAAAATTAAGTATAATATAACTGAATGTTTGTATTAAGCCTTTATTAGGAAAAGGGCTGCTTTCTGGCCGAACAAGATGTGATGTTGGTTTGTGAACTGATTAGTAGGTAGGAGAAGCCAGGGGGGGAATGAGACAAGAATTAGGCTTAGGCACCTTCAGGACCACTTTCACTAACTACTGTGGAATGTTGAAATTCTTAAAAACATCATGGAACATAAATTTAAATTAAACAAACTGAGAAATGCTTGAATTTAAAATAGTTAAATTAATAGATAAGTAATGTACAATATTATCTGGTGTATGACTAATTAGTAAATACTAACACAATTCATGATCACAAAAAATATTCATTCGTTTGACACTTTTATGAGATCAGTCTATTTTTTGCAACTGTTCGTTTTCTTATGCAATTTTATTAATTCTTTTGTCCGAAACAAGGTTCATTAGTGTATCTCTTTCGGTTGCCATTAGCATACGCAATTCTAAAATATCATTAAGAGACTGTGCTCCTCAAGCGGTGTTTTATAAAATGTCAACGTGGAAAAGATTATCTCGCAAGCAACTTGCGTAAAAGAGAGTGTTAACATGAATATATAGGCTAAACCGATTGTAGTATAAGCGTCAGAAAGTAGATAATATCGAGGCAGAATAAAGAAACAACAGATACTTGCCAGAGTTACCAAATGGCTAGTCCACCCTTGGACAAATCATCACAATGCCAACCCATTCTTAGATAAGTTACCTTCTAGTTAAACACATTTACCTGTTTTCTTTAGGTTGAATAAATTATTTTATTGTTCAGATTAGGCAAATTTGTCAACAATGTCTTCTTGAAAAGGCGGGTTCCTCCATCCCAGCAAATGAAACAAAATATCAAACTTATTCCTGAGTTTAAAAAAACCAGAACTGTGTTTATTTTACAAACCCTGCTTTTCATCCATCCACGAACACTGTTTGTTTACCAAACGAGGTTTTAAAAACAGGAATGGGCGTGTAAATGTTCGTCATCAACCTTCTATCTAGATATTGTCCCATTTTCATAGGAAGGGTTTTATTAAATAGCTAGAAAAGCCACTAGAGCAACTTTCACATATTCATACGGCAAGTCATGTGAACTGCAGCTGCCAATTTTGATGGATACGTATACCTATAAATTAACATTTTTGTGTTTCTAAAAGGTCCTTTCTATACAAATGGGACTGTAATGTCTCGCCGGATGTGCAATTACGACCGGG
>CABFWB010003021.1:0-31986 GCA_902151455.1 Timema bartmani
TTAATTAGCCCATTAAGTGTATTTGTAGATAGTGTTTTCGTCTCGGACGTTAATTCTTGTGTACCCGACCTTAACCTTTGTAACACTACCGTTAAAATTAATTTTATTACAAAAATGTACTTACATTTTTATATTATTTGAATTACAATAACCAAAACCAAATAACCCAGCCACATAACTCATCTTCGTTTGTAAACAGTTGTGTTACTGTTAAATAAGCCTACATGGTATGTCAAATTTTTAATCTGGGTAGTTAGCGAAACAATGTGACATTTTAAAGAGCTCCCATACCTATTAAGTTTGGCGACCCCTGCCTTAGATTAAGTCAATTATTTCTGTGTTATGCTAGCTAATAAAAATATGACATCAATGAAGGAAAGAGGAGCTTAGGAAGAAGTAGGGTTCAAATATTGGATGACTTGAAGGACAGAAGAAAATTCTGGGAGCTGAAGGAGGAAGCAGATGACAGGGCATATTGGTGATCTAAGTTCATTGACAAAAGAAATGGACTTGTCATAAGACAGAATAAATAATAATAATAATAATAATAATAATAGTAATAATAATGCATTATACTTTGAACAAAAATATCATTCTTCTCAGAAAGGTTTTAACGGCTTGAATTGAATTTTAATAATTTATAGTGGTAGAAGTCAAATCTGTACCAAGGGAAATTCTCCTAAAATCCCTCAGCCTTTAACCAAAAGTCTGATTAATAATGTGTTTTGTTCTCAGCCCCAAAATCTTGGTTAAAAAAAATTCATAATCGTTTAAATCTTTAATCTTTAAATTATTTCAAGATGGATTTTATGTTTGAAAAAATTCCTTGCCATCTCTGGTTAAGGGACTTCACTCTAAACCGCCATAGTTATAACCTGCTCACAAAACCTAAAAAACTAAATTCTACACACACAAAAATTAAAAACATAATATTTCTAGACTTTTTCACTAAACTAACAAATAAACTGTTGGGCATTTTCTTCCTCATAGTTGATAATTTTATAACCTCCTAACCCAAAAACATAATAACGCAATGACCTAAAGGTTTATAGCATTTTATCTACAAATTAAAACACAAAAATTATACATAAAAACTGTTAAGTAATTTGAGTTGTTTTAGTAGTGAATTAAATATCTATATAAACTATTTTCCCAAACTTACTATATAAGTCAAATAACACCTTAAAAGAATATGTGGCATCCAGGAACTTTTATATCTTACTACACGAACAATACTTCTTTTGGAATTCTTCTAATGCATACATGTATCTAAACAGTTCCTATATAATTAGTATACAAAAAGTTACATCTTACTTCAATTTATTTGTAATTTAGGATATACTAGAGTGTTCGATGGAGAACCTCTGGCTATTAATTAAAGCTTGGTTCACTTTCATTATAATATGGAACTGATTCCAACATAATAAATTACTAATGAAAGGATGCTCGACTCCTTAATTCCTCAAATCCTATGGTATTTAAGAGAGTTGAGATAAGTTAAATTTTCAAAAAAGTATATTGAATAAAAATACTCCAAATAACAATTCCAAGCAATTGGTAAAATTAATTATATAGACTTATATATTTGGGATAGTAATAAAATAACAAAAAAGGACACAACTGTATTAATATAGTTCATTTTCTAAAAAAAAGTGTTCTCTTTGCTATTTATGATGCAATAGACATGACAATTTTTTTTTTATTTCCTTGTGGCACCAGGCCTTAAAAACTCTTTTTAATTTAAAGTTTGAATATTATCACTTTTAAAGATTCGAGATTTGAAAGAAAAGTTAAGATTCAGATTCTAAAAATATATGATTCGACCCATCATTAAAATTTATTAATTTAATTTAATTTAACAAACAACTTAAACATATTCTATCTGTTTAGACGATGAGAATATTAGGTGACTTATTCTGAGGGAAATATTTCCTCTGTTTGGTGAAACACTTGAAGATTATAGTTTACATAACATGAGCTACAATATATAATACAATTAAGACAACAAAAATAATTACACTATGTGACAATACTAATTCTGATCAAATATAATATATAAATTCCAATAAACCAATGTTTACAGTCTCTTAGGTAGAGTGTTTTATTTTTCAAAATTATTTGATTTCTATTTTACCTTTAAACAAAAGGGTATTGTATTTTAATTTCAGGTGAAGCTTTAAAAAGATGTATATGGTATTCAAAATTTTTTTGATTGAAATTGTATGTATTTATGCTTTTGTATATATAATACTATTCTATTAATATCCAAATACTGTATAGCTAAATTTGATACTAAAGTAGTTAGCATTCTTACTTGAATTTACAATCCATTTACTCTGAAAGGTAGCACTCTTTCCTTGACAGATCACACTATGGCCCTATCTTGAAGGCTATGACAAAGTGGAAACGTGAAAGGTTAGTTTGCTACCTTTCAGGATAAACGGCTTGTATGTATGTAGAGTATGTTTAACCATTTTGGTTTTATTGATTTATTTATTATTAGATCTTTGGGAAAGAAAATAGTTCAGGACTATCCTGTTTAATTATACAAACATCTTTTTTATATGAAGGTTTAGTAACAGAGAACATTTTCAAGCAAAAATATTATATATTTTCTGATATAGTTCATACTTTAAAATGTTAAATTGAGATGTGAGCATTTGAGTAAATCGCTTATGAAACACTGACAGAAGCTTCAGAGAGTATACATTTGGTAGAAATGGGTATGTAGAAGTTTTTTTTTTCAGTAAATGGTTAGTGTACAACAATGAATTGGCGAATTTACACACCGTTTAATTACTGTAGGTAATTCCTAATATATTTAACTACAGTCTATTATATGTCTTTGCAGATTTTTATCCAATATAAATATATATAATAATGATTTATTATATATAATATGTATTAATTATATATCATATATATTTGTCATGTGTAATATATATTTAATATATATAATATTTATATTATATATATTTACTTATATTCAATTACCACATTTGAAGAATGAAAGTCTGAATGTAAATAGATGAAAACAAAGTATTTTAATAAAAATGTGTTGCTCAAAATAATAATTTAACTCTTCTTTTGATACAATTCATATTTAATATTAAATCAACAAAGTGTTTCACTATCCAAACCAATGAAAAGAATAACACATAGCTTTATGTAATATCATGTTTGAAGCTGTGAAAAACTATTCAGAAATCTAAAAAAAACACAACTAATTATCACCTTTCTGATGGATCTTTGTTTCTAGATATCTAAATATTATTTTATGTATTACATTTATTTTCAAACTATCACTTAAGTGTATTTCGTATTTTAAAAAAAATACAAATTTTACTAACCATAAAGTAGTCTTGGTAAAAAAAAAAATATTTTCAATAATGCTAGTGCTATATAAATAAATAGTTGATTATTACCTTTTAATTTGAATAATCAAGAAATATAAGGTCAAGGTGTATATGATGATGTAGTTTTTGAGAAAGACACTGCACTTCCATACCAAAATCTTTTAATTAAGAGTGATGTAACAAGTCCTTAAACAGTATTTATAGAAGCAAAGTAGTGACCATAGAGGTATAGTAAACCAAATAGACTTATATTCAGTAGTCATCATAAAAATAAGAATCCTTCTTGATTTTTTAAAATTACCCAATGGAAACACTCTATGGAATGACATCATTAACTATTAAATATATTACTAATACATTTCATTTATACCAAGGTTAAATTAATCCAGCACATCTGTAAATTATTGATATATAACTAAGCAAAACCCATATTTGCCGCAGAAAGTGTCTGTTTCTGGGCTAAAGGTGAAACATTTATTCAGTAGCCATTTGTTTAGTAGAAAATTAGTTTCTTAAACCATGAATACGTAAATAAAAGAAAGCTTTTAGTGTTATCCCAAACAACCCTAATGAGAGAGGAAGTGTTCTTTGAGCCCACACATTTATTTATGTGCACCAAGTCTAACTACCCATTCGGGATGTACATTAATAGGATAAAGATAAGGAAGGTATAATGAAGAGGAAATTAACCTATATTTCCTTGGAGGGAACGTGGGAAACTATTTAGTAAAAAAAACCTCACTTCACCCAGTCAGGATTATAACCTGTATTCTCATCATTAGAAAATCAAACTGCATGCCCAAAGATGCAGATTTCAATATTTAAAAAAAGTTAATATACTAAATTGTATCTGATTTAATTAAACTTACATCTAGTTGTAAGAGTATTATTCACTAAAATAATATATAACGGTGTTTGATTTGTAAATAGTTTGTCATATATTACAGTTTTATTGAGGTAGAACAAATCGAGCCCTTCCCTAGCTCCTCAGAATGAGGTGAAATGTATTTTCTGAACATGCAAATTCACAATTTTATGTGTTATTCTCTGTTTATTTATCCATACTGAATCTTTATAGCAGATCATTTTTTATAACGTGAGGAAAACTTCTATGCACAGCCAAATTATGAATGAAAAATTATTCAAATTTGAAGTAGCTGGGAGATAAAATAAATAAATTGGAAGCGGATATGGTGAACATAAACTCTGAATGAAGATCCAATAGTGTTAACTGGCCCAATAATTTATTTATAGATTAAACTACATTTTTAGATTCTAGTGTTTTCCTATTTTAAATTAAAGATAAGTCAACTATAAAATGTGTTGATAGTAAATACTATGTGAAACATACTACAACTTAAAATTCTGCTTATTCCCACAAAAGAGGCCATTTACATGTTCTCACACCAGGACAAGGCATCAGTCAAAATGACACACAAGTTAGTTTCAATAAGGCCATCTATATTTTAACAGTACCGACAGGTCATATTCCAGAGTCCTAATTCTCACTCAGTGAGTGACCTCTTTCCTCATAAGTTAAGTGAATGAATGCCTGTGAGAGGCACACTCCATTTTACCCTGATAAGCAGCAGCCTTACCTTAATTGATTACACTTTGGTACTATTTTATTAGCTAGGCCATAGTGAAATTCAGACAGGTAATATTGTTATCTCTCAGGTTGAGCATTATGTATGAAGATATTACCCTTCAAAAATTAGCTGAGGCCAAGCAATATAGAGCACGTCTATAAGCTATGTTTATGATCACTTTCCAAAAGATGCTGCAACTCCTTGAAAGATTGATACCGTCTTCAAAATCAACAGCAAACTTACCCTAGATCCAAGAAACATCAACTTAGATCCAATGCTTCCTGCAAAACCTCATGCTTCTAGACAGCCTTCTAAACCAAATTAGTGAAAATTGAAATATCCTCTCAAACCTCATCCCAAAAATGTTACCTAGACTACCTCTATCAGCACTTCCAAAACCGAGTCCCAAGATTCCAAATCATAATAAGTAAGCTTGGAATGTAATTTACCCAAATGTACATAATAAAATAATTTTTTTATCACAGAAGATGGACAAGATAATATATTAGTATGTTCCTACTGAAGGGTTATATTCACAAGAAATTCTATAATGGATGATCCAAACACTATAATTATTATTTATAGGTTTGTTTGGTTTAGAAACTGAATGAATTTATTTTAATTTTTATAGTTTTTACTAATTTTTAAATAAGAGAATAAGTTAAAATAACAATTTCATGAAAATGATATAAGGTTTATTAAGCTTCTAAATTTTATGTATATTTTTTCCCCATAATATTTACCCCATATTCTCTAATATTTTCCAAGAAAAAAATAACTCATTAGTATATGGTTTTTGTCATTTCTTAAAAGACAACAAAACATTTATATCATAACATGGGTTCAGAGAGAAGAAGTCGACGATAAATTTAATATTTAGAACTAGACAGTTGATGGAAAGGAGATACGAGTTTGGAAAGAATCTGATAAGCGCATTTATGGATGTATCAAAAGCTTATTATAGTGTGGATAGATAGAAAGAAAGTATAGGAAGCAATGGAGAAGGCTGGAGTAGAAAGAGGAATGGCGAGGAGAGTAAGGCACGTGTATGATAATTATGTGAGACCTGTAAAGACGGAGGAGAGAGGGTGTACAGAGTGGTTCCAAATAAAAAATGGAGTCAAGCAGGGAAGTGCCCTCTCACCATTACTATTTGTATTGGTGATGGAATTGATAATAAATATAGTGGCAGGGAAACTGGGTGAGGAGAAAATGAAAGCATTGATGTTTGCATATGACTTGATGGTATGGGAGGAAAGGAAGAAGAAGTACAGGAACAGCTGGAGGAATGTAATGAGGAGGTGAAAAAATGTGGAAAGAAATTTAGTTTGGTGAAAAGTGAAAGTGATGGTGATGACAAGGCCAATACAGGTGATAGAACTGGATGGAGTAGATTTGAAAGAATCAAAGAGTGTGAAGTATCTGGGTAGTGTGATTGAGGCAAAAGGGGGCAACAGAAAAGATATAGTGAGACAAGGACAGCAGGGAGAGGTTTTCTACTGGTGTGTAAGAGACCTACTATGGAAAGAGAAGTGGCCCTAAAGTTATTCATACCCATAGTAACGGATGCAACGGAAACTTGGACTTTGGATAAAAGAGAAACATGGGAAGTAGAGGCCATGGGAATGAAGCTTTTGAGTAGCATGCTACCTTTCACCAGAAGAGATTGGATTAGGAATGAAGATGTAAGGTCTAAACACGTAATCAGGGGTGTAGTGGAGCAGGAACGCTGTTCCGGCACTGATTTTTGTGGAAGAATATTAAAAAAATAATTGTTTTAGTAGAGTTTTATACTATGCAATTCCAAGTTAACTAATTGTTTTTATATCAATATTGTGTTAAACTTTTTTTTCATAATATGAATCAATAAATTCTGATGAAATTTACAGTGCTCTATGCAAATTTCTGGAATTTTAGGGGAAGTGCGTTAAGTAAGCTTCTGCCTTAGTAACCATTAAAAAATGCTCCAAATAGCTTTTATGTTTGTGAAATTTTTTCGCCTATGGTGGTTAGGGGGCTGGTGGAAGGAGAGAGGGTGATGGAGGTATTTTACTAAACAGAACCAGCCACAGGCGGGAAACAGTTCATGATGATGATGATGGTTTCTGAGCTATAAGCAAATATATTTTTTAAATGCAGGTGCGGGATTTTGGGATTAGAAAATTTACACAATCAATACCCTCCAGATAATCATAAAAGTCTTAAAATTATAAACTCCAAAATGGGGGTGGGCTCTTGAAATTTATGAAATTAATCACAAGAATAAACTGCTTCTTAAGAGTGATAGAAATTTGCAATTTTGTATAGGAGACTAAAAACCCTATAAAAAATAGCACCTAAACCAAAGGATATTAAAAAAGGTAAAATATTAGTGTGGTGAATACATGATTAAAAATCGAGTGCAAAACCAGTGCCTTACTATTAGTGACAGAACACTTAAAGTAAACATCATATGCTTATATAGGGCAGTGAACAAAAAAAAAAGTTACTGTATCAGTGTGATTTCATTTATAATATTCAAGGAAATGTGATTAAGTTTTCACTTACGTTTCTGTAACAATGTATATTATTTTGTTTCATATATCTTACTAGCCATAAGTAAATGTTTCTATTTCTAGGTCAAGGAGCAAAAAAGTACTTGTGGTGAACTGTTCCATTTATTTTACCTAAGCATTCCAAACAAGTTAAGAAACAAGTTAAAGAGTATTTTTTATCAAAATTATTAGCCATTCTACATATTGGCACATACTATGTTTTTGCTTGATCGTATGACAAAAAAATGATAAATGGTATTTTTTTATATTTAAATAAATTTTAATTTTTTAACCAACCAATTTATATAATGCAGTCCACAAATTTTCTAGTATGATTTTTGACTTGAAAACAGTTGAGAAATAGTTATCATTATTATTGTTTAGAGGCTCATCAACACAATGAGGTCATTAGGGCCGAGAAATAGTTCTGACATACTATTGTAGCACATACATAATATTCATGATGCTGTTTCGGGGTCATATACACAATTAAAAAAACATCATTAACAATATTCAATTTGATATACAAGCATGAATAGGTAGTAAGACGGCTAGAAATTAAATAAAAACATGCACAATGTAAATCATAAATCTATTTGGTGTTTTTAAGTCTCCATGGTCACCTTTCTTCTCAATCTGTTTGATGGGTCAAAGACCCATAAAGAATTTCATCAATGAAGTGGACTAAATAAGAAAATTAAGTTAACAACATTTTTAGTGTAGATTTACCAGAAATTAGCATCAGTATCCAAAACATAATGGCTCATTTATTCCAATTGTGAGCGATATCCTTGCTTAAAGGGCAAATGATGAAGATGTACATGAGTTGTGAGGCTTAAAATAAGGCTCTCCTGTATAAGATAACTAAACAAAGACGAGAATTGTGCAGCGGAAGTTATCTTGCTGGCATCAAAAATATCTCCAACCCTCAATTTGTATTTTAATTAAAGTTTGTTTGTGCCATTACACACTGTACAAACAACAATATGTATCTGTTTATGATTAATATTTGTTATCTGAATTTAGGAAAAATCACACTTAAATCAATTAATAAAAGTTTTATCTAATTTGATTTTTACTATAATCATTTCAACTGTGAATGGCTATATTTATTTCAGGTTTATGCATGTGCAATATCTCAATTATGTTATTTAAAATTTATTCATTTATTTTTCCAAAATTTACACAAATTATATTTTTTCACCCATTTTTTTAACAAAGCAAATAGCTATCTTACTTTTTAATCACCCATTTTATTTCTATTGAGAAGTAAAATAGAAAACTATTTTAATTTGTGTGTCAACCATTTTATGTTTAATTACTAGCAGAGGATTATTATTTAAACACATTCACAGAATCATTACATACATTAAGAATAAATGAAAAATATGACACAAATAATTATTCTGGCAAATTATTTAAGGTCTCAGTTATATGTAAAATATAAAAAAATACTATTTCTAAACATGTCTTGAATAAAGCTTATTATTTCTGGTAATGTATGTAAAAAAAGAGAGAACATTTCAAATATGATTTATAAAGTGGTGTAACCATAGCCCAGGGAATTAGGTAGGCCTATAGTTAAAAATTAAAAATCACGAGCACACACAGACACTTAGACTTGCCTCAAAATCTGCAGTATCAAGCGCGTTTATTTGCCAAGACCAAATTTCATAAATATTAACTCCTTACCCTTTGATATTATATTGTCAACAGAAGTGTCTGCACCACCTGTCATCTCGCTAAATTTCTGCATTAAGTTTGGTGTTTCAGGAAACTTTGGTCCAGTTGGTAGACTTGGTGACTCTTTGTTATTAGGGATCACAAAGTCCGGAACAACTGCAGGAACCCCCTTGAGCGGCTTAGAAATCTGTGGTGGTGCCTTGTTTGGCTGGCTGCCAGTGGAGTTGGCTGTGGGTAGTTCTGATGGGACACCAGTAAGGTCTTCGGACCGCCTCTGCGGTGTACCGTCTCTATAATCTTCATCTCTGTAGTCACGAGGAGGTGGAGGTCCACGAGCCCAGCCACCACCCCCTCTACCACCTCTCCGCTCTCCCCTGTGCTCTCCTCTCCCCCTCACTCCCTGTACATAAAAACCACAAGTCAAATCTTTGTAATACTATTTCCATTTCACAAACATGGTTTGATCCCCATTACAAGAAACATTTTATAACAAGTATATATTGTTCTAACTCTTATTTTCATGTATCTATACATCAAATAGTGTACATCTGCCATTATTGACAAGTAGTCCCATTTTTGTTCAATAGTAACAACTATAGTATAATTATCATGTATGTCTTCCTAAAGATTGTTACAATGACGCTCTGTCTCAACTAAAGCCTATCGAATACTTTGATCTTCACTCCCTTTTAATGCTAGCACATAAAACAAACAAACCAAAACAATGCACTTTTGCCTGAGGCTCAGCATTAAATTACCTCTTTGATTCTGTGCACCCTTAGTTGATTCAACTGAAACTACACAAAAGGCTAAACAATGGTCCAGTAATGGGGACCAAGTAATTGCTCACAAGGAATGTTTTCACATGTTTTAACTGATCTAGCTTATGATCAACTTCCCTTTGATTGTAAATAAGAGGCTACCTTTGTGAACTGCTATTATTATTAATATTGTATTATAATTTATAGGTGCAGCAGTACAAAGGTTATCAATGCCTTGATGTGAAGGCAAATTGTACCCCTTATTAGCATTACCATGTCTTCTATACTTAGGTGTGTTTTATTCCTAGAAAAAAATTGGTAATTTAGGCCAAATCTAATGAAAGATATATCTTAGCTTTCCCTTTGCTTTTATCTGATTTACACATGTTAGGCTAGTAATTTAACACATTACAAATAATATAAACCAATAACAGTAGAGGTTTGCATGTGAACTGACTTGGCACAATTTGAGGGAAATCAAGTATTTTAACTGAATATGAACATGGCATGCCCATTAGCAAGTCAGGACAGGCAATTCATTTATGAAGTTACTATTTGTTTGAGTTTTGGCCAGAAACAAATGAAAACATATTTATTAAAACAATAAAAAAAGATTTTAAATTATCAAGTACAATATTTATATTTATGTTTATAAAGTATATAATTTAAACAATATTATGTATTTGAAATATGTGGATTTTTTTTAGCCATTTAAATGTATAAAATAATTACGACACACATTTGTGAGAACTTTGATAGTAGATATTTATAATATTATATTACTTCAAAATATTTCAACTACAGACTTATGCAACTCATTATGCACTGAGCGATTTAAAAAGTCTTGAACTTTTGACCATGGCCAACAAAAACTCCACAAAAATATTCAATCAAAAGGCCAATTCGATTCCTTAAAAATATATGATGTGAGACACAAACTTAATTAAACTAGCATGGGAAGACACAATTCATATTCAAATTAAATTAGTATAGACTCAGAATAGCAGGAGTGGCCATTTTGTCTAAGGTGCTAATTTCATTTTGCACTTGGTCGCAAATTTCAAAGCGGAGGTAGAGCTTCGATTTCCATGCGGGTGACACATGGGCGATTTTCTCCACACTAATGTGTGCATGTTTTTTCCTTCAAGATTCCCTCCTAATAACTATCAAATAGGGTATATTGAAAATAATCATTGTATTGAACTTAATAACGAATTAAAAAAAAGCTACAAAACAAAAAATGAAAAATTTTTATCATATTTTAAGGTTATGTCTAAAATCACATAAGCCTAAATATATTTGAAAATATGTAAAGTTAAAGTGTTTATAATTTACTTAAATTTTGTTTGTTATTTACATACTTTTGTAATGTATGCTAAGAATTCATGAAGATTTTCAATTGGATTTGGTCAGAAGTATGTAAGTATTGTGCTCATATAGGTTATGCCAAACTCAACTATTTCATGTCAAATCATTTTAATAATTAATGACAAGAGCCATACAGAACTATACTATGTATTTAACAAATTTCTAAACGCCAAAGTGTCATCAAGTTAAATTAGTTTGTGAGTCACATAGGAATACATAGCACACATAAATCAAAGTAATATATACAGCATCTAGAGTAGGAGAAGTGATAAATAAGAGATAGAAGGTTCTTTATTGAAAATATTGGCTTAAAATCATTAATGTCAACCTATTTGGAAATGATTATTATTTTCTTAATTAAAGTCTACTATAAAACAATAAAATGTATTATCAAATGATTCTAATAATAATTCCCAAGGGATTACTGTATAATTGGCCTTTTGTTAACTTAGTGAAAGGACAAAAAATATTAACTAAACTATTATGTGTTTTGTTTTGTGGTTGTGACAACATGATATATTATAGTATATAAAACAAATAATTAAAAAACTATTATATTCATACTTGTATCTTGTTATAACTCACCACACAAAAAAAGTCTAACTCAAAAAAAAAGGATACAAAATATTAGTTTCAAAATAAAACTTTTTTTTGTATACAGCACATGAAAATAACTTAGAATAGTTTGTTTCAGCTGGGTTCGCCACCTTAATTTTGGAAGAGAATGCAGAGTTTTAGAATCTCTCGTTTGAAAATAATTTTTAAGTCAACCACAAATGCCGCTTCTACAAAAAAATAAACACCCAGACAGTTATTTTTCAAGTTATTATTTGAATAGTACAAAAATGGTTAAAAGAGAAAAACAAATTGTATGTTGTGAAATTCCAAAAGTAACAACAACTAAACATTTGGTCTTGCAAATCATTTGGTTTAGGAAATAGAACCTGGTAGCTTTTACCAGCTTTCACTACCACCTCTCCTACCATGGACATCCTTTACCTCCAATTCAAAGGGCAGTTTATAAGTAATAATGTGGTCATCGCACACTAGGCGAAGCTAGTTTATAAGTTGTGTTGTTTTCCAGCCTCTTTGTGGAATTATTCATGTCTTCCCCAATATTATATTAAATAAGAACTTATTTAATTTTAAATAATGTCATTTTTTGTCTATTCCCTCGGAATTTATTTCCTCAGTGTATGTTTCTAGACTTTTTTGTTTAGCTTGAAAGTAATGTGCACAGTTGAAGTCTAGTGTTTAACAGTTACCAAATATTGCAGGACATTGTAATTTGTTATCTTTTGAAGCTAGCTATTTTTTTTACCCAGTTTTACAGCCTTAAGGTTGGCCAAATGGATAGAGAAGAATTGCAGGGATTCAAAATCCTGATTGATTACACTTAGTAGATTTAATTTTTTCCCCAATAATATGATTGCGTTTTATTTTTTAGAACTCCCGTGGACTGACTAGATTGTTTAGTATACTATTGCATTAAATTGTGGGCCTATAATAAAGTATCCAGATAGTGAGCGTAGGCATAGATATCAAATTGAGATTTTAAATAGGTTTATTGCCCTAGAGTGCTCACAGGATAGTGAGGTAAACATGAATCCAGAGAAACAGTGGGAAATCATCAGGAATAATATTAGAAATACAGAAAAGAGTAGTGTAGGTCTAGGAATAAATAGTAGGCAGAAACCATGGTTTAAACATGAATGTTCAAAATTAATAGAGGAGAGGAGATTAACAAAATGACAATGGTTAGGAAGTCCTAGTGAATATAGCTTAAAAACCTTAAGCAATATAAAAAGGAAGATTAGGGCTATATTCATAAACAAAAAGAGAGAGTATTTACAGTATATTTAACAAAAAAAGAGAGTATATAAAGAGTAAATTTAGGGAGTTAAAACAGAAAAGCAAAAAATAAGAATACCAGGGAACTTTGTTTAGGTATTAATGGATATAGGGAAAGGTATCTCTTATCAGGGCCAATTTAGTGAAAGATGAGAATGCTAGTCTGATGACAGTCACGAGCGATGATTTGAGTATATGGAATGGACAATTTAAGCATATTTTGAATGTTTATAAATGATCTGAATTGGGTGAGGTTATTGAAATTCATACTGCTGAGCCACTAGTCCCAGAGCCAAATATTAGTGAATTCAAAAAAGCTATTAAGAAGTTAAAGATCCATAATGTTCCAGATATTGATTCAATTCCAGAGAATTAATAAAGGCAGGTGGTGAAACAATAGTAATAGAAATTCATAAAATGATATGTTCCATGAGTTATTACCACAAAAATGTTCCATTTTCCCCATTTTTAAAAAGGAAGATAAAACAGACTGTAATTACTACTAACATGCTATAAAATTTTACCTAACATATTTCTAATTAGACTGACTCCATATAGACAGTAAATAATTGGGGATCATCAGTGTAGATTTTGACAAAATTGATCAACAACAGATCAGATATGTACCATTCGGCAACTATTAGAAATAAAGTGGGAATACATGATGACAATACTTCAATTATATAAAGATTTTAAAAGACCTATGATCCTGTTAAAAGAAACTAATTATATGAGATTTTAGTTAAGTTTGGGATTACTAAAAAATTTGTCAAGTTACTTGAGGTATTTTTGACTGATACGCATGGCAGTGTACAGGTTGGATCTTAGTTATCGGTACTGGTACTTTTGAAATAAATCATGGGTTTAAACAAGGAGATGCACTTTACCCATTACCTTTTAATCTAGCCTTACAGTATGCTATTAGGTAATGCAAGATAGTAGGGAAGGATTGACATTAAATGATCCATTGCAACTATTAGAATGCGCAGATTATTTATTTAGCTTTGTGGATAGTAGTAAGGAAGCTGTTGCAAGAAATTCAGAAATTTTATTAGAGGCTAGTAAGGAGATAGGTTTGGAAGTGAACACTGAAAAGACTAAGTAGATGATCACACAGATAACACAGAATGAAGACAATAATTTAGAGATTACTTTGGTCACCATATCATTTGAAAGGGTTAATGAGTTTAAAAATTTAGGAACAATTTTTAATAGCTACAATGATATTAGAGTGGAAATTAGGAAAGAATACAGTCGGGAAATACATGCTATTACCCAGTCTGTAAGTTGTTAACATCTTGTCTGCTGTTAAGGAATGTAAAACTCTGAATATACAAAACAATAATTTTACCGGTTGTTCTCTATGGGTGTGAAACGTGGTCTCTCACTGTTCATGATGAAAACAAATTTAGGGTGTTTGAAAACAAGGTGCTTAGGAAGATATATGGTCCAAAAAGGGATGAGGGAGGTTATATAAAGATGAGTTAAACAACCTGTACTAATCGCAAAACATTGTTAAGATAATCAAGTACCATGGGTTACGATAGGCAGGATATGAAGTGTGAATGGAAGAATCTAGAACCGTGTTCAGGGTATTGATTGTCGAACCCAATAGGAAGATACCATTGGGAAGACCTCTAAGCAAATGGGAGGGTAGCATTAAAATTGACTTGAAAGAGATAGGGTGTAATGAGGTGGACTGGATAGAATTATCTTAAGATAAGGATAGGTGACATACTTTTGTTTTGTAAGTGTGGCAATGAGCTTTCGGGTTTCTAATGCCATAGAATAAGTATCTATCTTTGGTATATTCATAGTTTTTTTTTTATCAATATGACTTTTAATGCTTGGGCATTATAAGTTAACTTTAATTAATTAGTGATAATCGACCAAAATGCTATCTTAGGTCAAGTTGGTTTGTACTGTCTTAGTTTAAGTTTTTTTTTCAAATATGTATGAAGAGTAATGTTTTAGATTTCATTATCTCTCCAGGTAATCGAGGCTAAAGCCTATTTCAGGTAAATGCATATATTGGCTTTTGTAAAGTTAAGTTAGTTTGTAGATCACAATTTTGCTGATGAGTGTCTAATTCTATCATGTGCCCAAATACATGAACACATTTATACAAACCACTTTTTGATACATATTTTTAAAGGTATTTATTTCACCCAAAGGCTTTCGTTGTTAACATTGTTTCCAAATCAATAATAGAACAGGACTTGTTTTAGTATAAGAAATTGGTCCACTTTCATTAACTACATATTAATCAACTAGTTTCTAGTAGAACAGGACTTGTTTTAGTGTAAGAAACTGGTGCATTTCCTTTAACTACATATTAATCAACTAGTTTCTCCACTTCTTTATTTGTTAATCTAGTTTTAATTTATTACAATAATAATTAATGGAATGTTTTCATTTACATACATACCCCATCCACCCACTCCAAAAATTAAAAATACAATATAAAAATATATTCATTCAATATATATTATCAATGAAGTAATCTGACAATAGCCCGTTAATCTAGTCCTCAGATTCGGATTAGGCAAGACATTGTCCTTCTATCCGTAGTAACAAAATAAAAATGTTTATATATTATAAGTTGCTAGTAACAGGTCAATTTTAATAGTGGAAAATTTAATAAATATGGTAGAATGTTTCATATATCAATTATTAAGGGAGGCCAATCACAGTTTTCATTTCAGAACACCCCAAAAAAAGTTGAAGGTAATTCAAAATTCACTTGAACAGCCTTAAACTAAAATACTGTCAATGAGGTTGAAATAGAGCCATGAAGATTAATCGGGACACATATGCTTGTTTAAAACAATTTTTTAAAATGATAATACTTATCAACACCAAAGAAATACATAGGCCTACATTACATTAAGTGGAATGATCAAATACAAACATTCGTTTAAATTGTAAACCACAAAATTATTTTTAAACAACTGTAGATACATATCTTTCCTTTTAGCTTGTACAATACCTGATAGAAAAATAAAAACTAGGTGTGCAAGAGATAATGGCTACACTAGCGTTCAACTAGCCAAAACTAGGAATTTCCAATGAACTATAATAATTTGGAGAACCTGGGCAGTGTTCTAAGTAAAAAATACTAGTAAAGTTATTTTCTGACATGCACAAACAAATGTACAAACAAATACAAAATATATACAAAAGAAAAATATAGATTTTAAAATAAAAAATAAATAAAATTTTCGACCAAAATGTGACCTTGCATTGTAAAGCTTATTAATATAGATTTGTGAATATTATACAAATACCGGTACTATATAAATTACTTAAGGTTTCCGAATGGAAACTATGGAAGAAAAATATCTGTACTATGGACGTATTGATCCCACGATGAAATATGGGAATGTGATCACACGGTCTAAGGTGTCAGGCTCACAACAGACTGTGAGGATAAGAGATCCACCTCGAATCACACCTGGGTGCATCGGAGGTGACTTTACGGTTGTGATTTATCAATTTGTTTTTCCCCATACCAGTGTTTTCAAAAAAATGTTGATCGTGACCCTAAATAATATATTTTCCCAGCCTGGCCAAAGGGTTATTACATGTAGTTTGTATTTATTATTATTTTATATTAGTGTTTATTAAATTAATTTAACTGAATTAACTAAAATAACAAAAACAGTATTATTTCAATAACTTTATAATCAAACAAAATTTAAAGCACAATTCTTAATGAAAATGTGACTTTGTTGCAATGTTTGGTAATTGAGAAAAATGACTATTTCAATGGCTACTATAATGCTGTTTCATTCTTGGGGAGAGTTCTTTTGAGTTTTTATTTTGTATCAATAAGTGTTATCAACAAAGTTGAATCAATTTCAGTAACTTTTTACTTTTTTAATTCTCTTACAAATATAAAATTTCACAATATGTTCCTGTGAAAAAGTGGTGTCAGAAACAGAGTTTTTCAGTGACAACTATGGTGCTTCTTCATTTTGTAGGGGAACTTATCGAGTGTGAACCTTATGTTGATGGGCAGAGTACATAAAACACAAATCATTCTTAGTATTTTGATTGTTACAAGACCTAAAGATCCTTGTTCATAGATGTAGGATATATTTTTAAAAGAGGTAAAAGATTATTTTAAATTTTCAGAGTCTGAATAGGCATGTCCTTGAACTGGGTCCAAAATTCTGAGTACAGGAGGGTTTCAACACTTTTTTCAACACTGTTGCTATTGTCAGTACGGCAGTAACTCTTCATAAAGCCCCAGTTTGATAAAGTGTTTGTAAATGTAATATTTCTTAAAATTTGAAAACAATTTTGAAACCTTCCCGCGACACTCAATTGGGTTGCGACTCATGGTTAGGGAACCATTGCTCCATACTAATGTGAGTGCATTTCCTCTAAGCAACTATACTCATCTTTCTCTAAACGATAAAGTCATTAATAACTATGGTGTTAATCTTAACGATTGAAAAAATGAAAATATACATTATTTCCACTCTATTTTGTTATACTTAAAAAATGTTAGTACAAATTATTGTCTCACTTGTTAATATGTGATTTATATATTAATCTCAATGAAAGATAAACTATACATAAATTATAATTAAAGGTTTGTCATCAATCTTCTATACTCTCTTTCGAGATAATTGAAAACACAATGTAAAAATGAGAAATACATTTTAGAAGAGTTATACAATGGTGAAAATAGTCAAATATTTGTTTTAATTAACTATAAAAATAGTTCCTAAAGTACCAAGTCTATAAAGAGTAAGATTTGTCATTAAAATGAATTGTTTTGTGAAACTCATCTATCATGCTTCTAGGAGATTGTTTCTAAGTTACTTTGAAATTCCTTAGGAGGGTAAAGACAATTTATTATCAATTTAATGTGCACCTTTCACTATATAGACTAAATTGTTTGGGTTAAGAAATTTAAATTACTACAATGATTGAAATGGCAGAGTTAACCCA
Source organism: Timema bartmani (assembly GCA_902151455.1). Classification (NCBI taxonomy): domain Eukaryota; kingdom Metazoa; phylum Arthropoda; class Insecta; order Phasmatodea; family Timematidae; genus Timema; species Timema bartmani. Next base: position 18,105 of record CABFWB010003021.1, read on the forward strand.
ATTTTATTACCATCAAATTACTGTATTTTCTAAGTTTTCCACAAGGAATTCCCATTTTTCCAGGTAGTTTTGATTGAATAAAAGAGTAAAAAAAAAATATTTTTTTTCATCAAACTAAGTGTAAAGTAATGTCACTTATGCTTAAAACAGGATGATTTAAGATTATTGGTAAAATACATCTTCTGTCACTTCACAACCCTTGTTTAAGAGATATTAAGACATGTTTTATTAGGTGTGATTAATTCTTCAGTTCACTTTTTTGTCCATTCAAAGACCTCCTATTTTAAGGTTTTAGTTAAATGTCCCAAATTAACAAAAATACCAGTATCTTTAAAAGATTTTGCAACAGTCCTATTGTTTTCCTGGTTCTCCTCATTTTCCAGGTGCATAGCAACATTGAGGGTTGTATGCAAGAACTTGACTAAGTGGATGCTTTGTGGACACTAACGTGGGTTTGCTTGCGTCATCATAAGTTATAAGGTAGAGTGATAGTGTGCTCGGGACCACACTATCGGTCCACTAAGCATTCACTATATGTTCTTGCATACTGCCCTGAATGTATTTAATAAAGCGTTACCAACCAATTTAATAGATATTGTTTGACATTACATTACATCCAAGGCTCATGGGTCATCTATCCCTCATATTTGAATGCTATGCATTTTGTATTTTGAATTACTTTATTAAATGATACGACTTGTAATTAAATGAAGTCATATATCCAAATAGAAAAAATGCATTTTAATAGAAGAGAACAATAGCTTGTAATGAGCAGCCAAGTCAAAAATTATTAGTTCTTAAAGTTCTTAAAGAGTGGTGGGATTGAATTGCTTTGCAATTAAACCGTACATTTTTCAACTTAGTAATATATTATTTTGGCAATAAAACAATTTATTTTGGCATTAAAACAAATGCTATCTGAGTAGATTTACTTTCATGAGCTTGTAAAGTTTAGTAAGATACACATAATTTTATTATGTCTAGTAAGAATTATTATAATTCCATTTTTAACATTCCTTTTTTTTACAAAAACTTACCAAACTAGCCTTTATCCTGATTGATCTATAATTTCCAAGGCCAGGAGAAAACTTCCAAAAGCATTCAAATGAAGCTGTAAAAATTGATAATTTTAAAGCCGTTTCGATTGATCCCTAAGTGCATTTAATATTCTCTTCAAGAATTGTGAACTATTCACACAGTGGAACGTTTATTAAATGAAATGATTAATTTGATAATTTTGGTAATAGAAATACAAAAGTGTATTCCATAAGAGAAGACCCTTAGCCCTAATAAGAAGATATGCTAGTTGAGATAACACAACCTGTTGCTAATTGTTGCAATGCTGTGTTGTGTGATAACAGAGCAAGATACCACTTAGAGCCTTAGAAAACAAGAAAATATACACAACATATCTAGTTTAGAGATCCTTACACTACTATCATAAGATTATGTTCCAGAAAAAGACCATTTGTTGGGCAAGAAAGGTGTCTGCTAATTGGCGAGACATGTGTATAATTCTAAGCTGTGCATTTAGCAATTTAATCTGAGTCTATGAGCCTGTTCCTTTGAAATAATGGGAGTGAAACGTGGTATCTTACAAAAATAAATTCTAGGTGTTCAAAAACAAGGTGCTTAGGTATATATTTGGTCCAAATGGGGATGAGGCCACTGGGGAATGGAGGAAGTTACATGAGTTACATGAACTGTACTTATCACAAGACTTTGTTGAATAATAAAGTCTCATAGATTATGGTGGGCAGGACATGCAGCGTGAATGGGATATTCTAGAACAGGGGTCACCAATTATTTTTGATAGAGGCCCGTTTTAAAAGCTCGACATACTTCCGCGGTCCGGCAAAACTTTAACAGTGACGCAAGTTCAAGCCCTATAGGACTATACTAATTCATAAAGGTGATTTTCTTTCCTTTTAGTTATTTTACTTATTTAATTTACTTATTTAATTTTATTTATTAATGTTGGGCTTCCATGTCTACTAACCCCACCCCCCCACCCCACCCCCGAAATAGCATCATTTCTTCTGTTTATTGCTATCTCATCAAGGTCCTTAAACATTTCTCTGTGGTACAGATGCGGACCGCGGTCCACCATTTGGTGACCACTGTTCTAGAATATTGTTCAGGGTACTGACTGGCAAACCCAATGGGATGAGATGCAGATGGGAGGATAGCATTAGAATGGACCTGAAAGAGATAGGGTGTAATGAGGTGGACTGGATAGAACTAGCTCAAGATAAGGATAGGGTGTAATGATGTGGACTCGATAGAACTATCTCAAGATAGGGATAGGTGGCATACTTTTGTAAGTGCAGCAATTAACTTTTGAGTTCCTAATAACATTGCATAAGTAATTAACATGATATAATAACTCACTAAGAAAGCCTCTAAAATACTACAACAATGTAAATGAAAAAATGTGCGTAGAAAAGGATTCAAATCCTCTCAAGTTAAAGGACTGAATTTCTTTCTAGATATTTTTTCATTCATAGTTTAGTCTTTATTATTAAGTTTTTTGTTTAATATTTGTATTATTAAAGTTCAATCGTCCTGAAAACAAGTGATTTATAGCTCATAAAAGTACCTGTGTATTAAATAGTATAATAAAAACCCAAGTAATTACATAGATCTCCAGTTCATTCCCTTGATTTGACAATGAGCCATACTATAAACTAGTTTTAACTAGGAAATACAGTCAATATGATAAATAGTTTCAAAAAGATACAAAAACAACATATATTAATATGTTAATTATTTGGTCTTCCTTAAAACCAAGTTATATGAATATTTTCCCCATTTCTACTGTTTTCACATGTGTAGTTTAAATGTTTGGAACACATTTTGGGTTTGAATTAATTTTTCAATTGTTTATTTTCTTGGGTATCCATGGCATACATATTGATAGCAAATTGTGTCTAATACTCTTGTTTGGAAAAGTTGATTTTGCTATGGTTTTATAAAAAAACATTTTATGTTTAAAAAAAAAAAGTCTGGTTTACAACACAACACATTTAAATTATTTATACCATGGGCTAACATGAACATGTCGGTGGGTCGTAGTTTGCCCATCCATGCTCTAGACATAGAACAAAAGCAGTTTTAGAAATATTGTGTGTTTGGTGTGGTCTATGGTTTCAATCATCTATGACGTAAGTTTACAACTCTACGACTTAAAGAGACAAATAAACACTATCTGAAATAATTATTCTAGCGTGAATAATTTCTCCAAAGAGATTTTGTGTTTCGTCTGTTTGAAAGATAACAAATTCATGTTCAATGTATCAGTGCTAGAATACTCATGGCTCTTTGTGCATGCATTTGTATTTAAACTTTGCTGAAAACTATGACATGTACTCTCTTCAAATTACTCACAAGTTTTCAGGACTGCTGCTAGTTTTGTAAATAACAATTGCTTGTTCCTATGGTACTAGTCAATTTGGACTCAATTCAAAAATTGACCATGTGTATGGGCAATTATATCTTTAATATTTAGTTATGAATGTTGCCAGCTTATATAGCCATCAAGATTTAAGCCAAAACTCTATAGAAGCCTAATTTGATCTTGTGGGGTAGCTTAAGGTTTTTTCTTCTTATTATTCATTCATCTTAATACCAATATATATTTGAATCCTAATTTTAGTCATGATAATATGTGGATATAGAGATTCTACTTAAAAAAAAGCACCGCTATTAACTCCCACTCTCCCTGTTCCAAATCAAGAACTAACGGAAAGAAAATACATACATCTATGCCCAGTAAAATTTAAGTAACTGGTACAATTCTGCTGATCCACACGCAAATGATTGTGAACAGTGAAATTAACCAAAAAGTTGGCTGCATGGACAATTTTGATAAATCTAACCCATGAGGTGGTGCATGAGTTAAAGTTTAAAGTACCTTTCTATTTTTCTGAAGTCAAATTGCTACTATATTCCTCTAAAAACCGCTATCTCTGTCATATTTTCTTAGGTTAAATAGCTTAAGTTGTCAATTTTCCAAGGATTGAGGTTAAAAAAATGCAATTAATTGAACTAAATTCTTAAAAAAAAAAGTTGAATATGTAAGAGAATTTTTAATTTTACCAAACAATATTTGTATTGTGCTTGAATCAATTTGACAAAAGGGGAATGAAAGGGAAAGGATGAGAGATTGATGGATAGCAAATATATTTTCTATGTGTTATGGCAATCTAATCTAGTAATGTCTAAGGTGTGTTTGAAATGTTAAAGTGTGTTTAAGTGTAAAAACACCAAGTGTCGTGCAAAACATGCAAAGGCCAAGCAGGCAAACACTCCCATAAAATACAAACAAAGGGAGAGGGGGGCATTCTTGTTTCGGGATTCACTGGAATTTGCTATCATATCATCAAGGCATCCATGGACTTACCTGGTGGTAGTTGTCGACTCTATATTCTAACTGTGAGGGGACGGTAGGACAGGCATCTAGCAACAGAGAAGAGAGACACACAGAGAAGATAGAGGAGAGAGAAAGAGAGAATAAAAAAGAAAGAAACATAGAGTACAACCAGACAGACCAGCTCAGCACAACACCACATTAATCTGGACAGACACATGAGACATGCGACACTTAGCAGGAGTAATCTTTGGATGTGCCTACCAATATCGGCCACTCCTGGCTGGTGGATACATTTTCACACACAAGTTACAAATACTTTAAATGTAAACCTCTTATTTTTTTCAAATTAAAAGATATTTCCCGCAAAATTTAATACAATTTAATGGGTGGTATATTTTTGCATTATTAATTATTTTAGTGCATGCCAAATTTTGTTAAATGATTATTTATTCTAATTCAAATTTAATAGTAAAGATATTCACATTTGCTATAAAATCTTATAGGCCTACATAAAAATATTTATAAGCTATCAATTTTTATTTAAAATATATTCTAGTATCTCTCATATTATATTGTTGTTTCTTATATATAGGCATAGCGATAGTATTTAAAATAATTTGGAAGGTATTAAATGTGAAATTTTTACTTAGTGAAAATTTTCATAAACAGATTTTTTTAAATTTTTTCTCAAATATGTATATTTTTATGTAGTTATAATTGTTATATTAATGTTTCATATAATTTATAACAAAAACTTAACATATTAAAGGAAGAATAAAATTCCGATTCTTTACCTTTGAAGCAATTTAATGTCATCAATAATTATTATGATTAGTAAAAATGATTAATTTTTAATAATTAGAATTATTAATATTTATTATTCACAATTATTAAATAAATGATTAATAATAATAGAAAAATACTAGCTAGCATATGTTTAGTATTTTTTTAAACATTACAATTCAAGCCGTGTGAACAAGTGTAGGTGGTTTCCTAATAGCAAAAATCGTTCATTTTATATTCTATTCACAGCACAAGTGCCTACAATATAGTAAGACTCTTTTTCTCAAATTTCCTGTAAAATTATTTATTTAATGAATCGTTTTGAATTATAAATTTTTTGTATTCTAGAGTTTAGATTCAAATGGTTTCACCCTATACACATTGTTTTCCAATTTTAAGAAACATTGAACATAGTGTTATACTTTAAGACATTGGAATAAATTGTTATCATATCAATCTCACTATTGTTTTATGATAAAGCTAAAAATCTTGCTTAATATTATTTTAGGTCACACTAAATCTCATCTCATCCTGGCTCTAGAGCAAAAGGAAGCTCTTCTTCTAATTTTAAACTTTCATTTTAATAATGGCATAACATGCATGCATAGTGTCTGGAAATACACCATTCAACCCAGAGATATTGGTAGGCAAACTCACATCTTGAATCTGATGCCTATCACAAGGCTTTATTCCATTTTGCTGCTTTTGTATGTTATATAATTGTTAGGTTTGTTTGTACTGGCGTGCCTGGTGCCCTTTGCTCACACACTTTTATTGCTTTTACTTGGTATCAAAGCGTTGAAATGTTAGCCCAGGAAAATTAGATCAAAACTTGTCTAATGAACAAAAAAATTACAGAACTCCTGAAACACCGTATACTGGTCTATAAACACCTACTCTTTGAGAAACCGATGAGTCCCGAGCTATAGGGGGGGAGCTTGGCACAAAATTCCAGCTATAATGAAAGTTGAAGGTCCCGCAGGGTCTGGCTGGGCAACGTGTTATCTCAGATCTAAAACATTTGCTGCCCTCACCACGTACTGATTTCGGCAGTGCTATAGTAGAAGTTGATATGAGAGGATCGTTTTTTCTTTCCGTTAGTTTTACTAAAGTAGTTTAGACAATAGTGAGTTTTTAAGAAAGTGTGGAATTAATTTCAAAAGTGATTTCATGATTTTCTTTTTTCAATCCTAAAATGTATGCTAATTACTAAGTGTTAATATGGCTGAAGTTAGTTGTTGTTTTATGAAGACATCTTATATGATAGTTTTATGAAGTCATCTTATATGATAGTGTTACAGTTGGGAAAGAAGCGATAGAAACTTTAAAACAGTGTAGTAAAGAAATAGGTAATGGACATTTTAAAATGTTGGAGAGACTTGGCTCTATAGACGTGCATAGAAGTTGCAGAAAAAAATTTACAAGACCCAGTAATATTACATCAGCCACGAAAAGAAAACATGAGAATGAAGAAGGCAGTTTGAATAAATCACCAATAAAAAACAAACTAAGGTCAGAATCATTGTTTGATTTTAAAAATAGCTGTTTTATTTGCACTGAAAAAAATAGATGACAAATTTAAAAAGAAAGAGAAAAAAAAACATTGTATAAAAGAGCTCAAATACATTTCATAGAATTAACAAATGTAAAAGATTAAATTATTAAATATGCTGATGAAAGAAATGATAAGTGGGGCTGATATGTGAAAGGGCAACTAAGTAATGCAATAGATTTAGTTGCAGCCGAATCTGTGTATCATGAAATATGCTACAAAGCTTTCACCAGAAAACAAGGAGAAAGAAGAAGTACTACTACTGGGCATCCGTAGTCTAATGACGTAGAATCTGCAATGAAGATGATTTTTAATTATTTAGAAAACAGCGATGATTGCCAATATTCATTGCAAAAATTAGTAGATCAGCTTGATGGTTATGTGCCTCACAATGCTACTATTAAAAATAAATTAAAAGAAAAGTATAACGATGATATTATTTTAACAGTTAATAAAAAAAAAGTTCCAACTGTATGCTTCAGAAATAGTGGTCATACAATTTTAAGTGATAACTGGTATACTTCAAGAAAGGTCAGTAACCGTGAAGAAAAAATTAGTATAGTTGAAAAGGCAGCTGAAATAATAAAATCTAATATTGCAGATATAATTTACGAAGATAAGTCTTACCCAAATACTATATAGTTTTTAGATGATATTGAAAATAACCTTTCTGAAACTGTAACAATTTTGTTGGAAAATATTATTATAAAAAAAATAAAAATATGCAGACACTTAAAAACAAAATATATCTCTATAGGCCATACCATTATAACAGCTGCTAAGACATGCTCTTTTAATTCCCCCTTATAGTTGAGTATTGCTTCTTTTATTTATAAAAGTTCCAAAAATTTGGTTCAACTACTATCTATCTAGCTTAGGAGTTTGTTCAAGTTATAATGATGTTAAGAATTTGGAAACTTCAATAATAATGGCCCCACCAGACAAAGTCAAACCCGGAGCATTTTGTCAATATATTTTTGACAACTGTGATTTCAATATTAACACGATTGATGGCTTTAATACCTTTCATCATATGGCTGATATTGCTTGCATAACGCTTTCCAGTGCTACCACTAGTTGATTAAATGTAATAAAAAATGCAATAAGTTGAATAAGTCTGCAATAATAAAAAATAAAGGTACTGTAGACTTAATAAGATTTAAAAAAAAGAGGAGAAATGGGGCTGCAGAAATTTATTTTTATCAATTTAGAACAACTTTATCCTTCTAAGAAATACAGTGAAATGACACGTCCTGTGATGCAATGTGGATGTGTGGAAAGGCTAAAAATTTTGTAAATATTTCAGGATGGCAAGGATATATAAAAAAAAAACCTGTCCAGAAAATTTTGACACGTCCAAATTAAAATTATTGCTATGTATAATTAACCCACCAAGTGACTACAGTAACATTTATACTTCCTTAATGATGGCAGTCGAAGAATCAAAGAAATTAAACATCAAAACAACATTTATTACTTTTGACCAACCTAGATAAAATGTTGAAAGGACACGCCTATTCTCGAGAAGTTAGAGGGCACCTATTATTTCAATTTGCTCTGGCAAAAATTACTTTAAAGGATGTCAGGTTTTGTAACGAAGAAATAAACTTCATAAGAAATACCTTTTCAGACTTTCAACAAAGTCCTCCATCAAGAAAAATGATTGAAGATGAAAGTGTAATAAAAAATATAGCAAAAAAATTACAAGAGCAACTACAAAATGTTGAAATAATAAATTCTACCGCAAAATTGTGGGTGCAATATTTCAACATGGTGACTCTAGTAAAAAGCTTTATAGAAGCTGAAAGATCAGGGGAATGAGAAAAAATCTATAAACCGTCAAATTAATGCTCCCTTATTTTCATGCCAGTGGACATTTATCAAATACAAAATCGTGCCAGACTTACTTACAGATCAAGGCACAATTAGAAGAGAAAATGGATGTGTATGAGTATGCAAAATTTGTGACGAAAAGCTTTTTTTTACAGTGAGGCGTGATGAAAAGTTTTTTCTGGCAGTTGGAGTAATTTGTCAACTGAACAATCTGCAATGAAAGAGGTTAAGAGTAAAGCAGGGCTTGTTCCTCGAGGATTCACTAACAGTGTTATTGAAGCTCATGTTGTTGCAAACCCTGCAATTTATAATATTTGTGATACACTTGAACAATTTTGTGGCGTCGACTTCGCCACAACTGAGCAGCCCGTAGAGTCAAGGGTAAATTGCATTAAAAAAAACGACAGCAATGATGTCAAGAAGCTTGACAACTGGTTCAGCGCACACAACCCTTTCGCATCCTCTGAGAAAATAATGTCTCTCAGTACAGGTCTAATAGGAGATGATAAAATTAATTTCCATGAAGCCAAAAAAGTAGGCGAATACTCTGTGAGAGAAATTGTCAATAAGCAGTTTAAGGTTATTAGACTGAAATGCAGTAATAGAGTTTTGTCACTTGCAACAGTAAATCCATCAATACAAATACAAGATCAGGTAGTAACAATTGACCCTATGATCCTATTTCAAATATGACCTCACACCTTATCCTCTTTCTCTATTCAACGAAGTGAACGGTATGAGGAAGACAAAAAAATATGTAGTGTAAGGAATATTTAAACCTGTTGATGACATTTTTCTGGATTCTAATGGCATGTACGTAATTGACAGTGGGTTTTTAATGCATCGAGTTGTTTGGCGAACAAACCAAACATATGAAGACATTTGTGCTCTTTACGTTAATCATGTCAAAAACAAATATGGAGTAAATTCTGTTATTGTATTCGATAGATATAAGAATGAAAGAAGCACCAAAAAAGCTGCGCAGCACTGGCACTATATCCAAAAAAACAGTGCAGATATTATTTTTGATGAAAATATGACGGTGATTGTGGATCAAGATTGGTTTTTAGCGAATGAGAAAAACAAAATTCGTTTTATTTCGATGTTAACCAAAGATTTTAAAAATAAAGCATTCGCCGTTAAGCAGTCTTCCGACGATGCGGATTCTCTTATTATTAAATCTGCAATTGAGTTATCAAATAATAAACAAACAGCAGTTGTTGGTGAAGACATTGATCTCTATATTTTATTAATTGCTTTAACACCTAAATATATAAATATATTTTTTATAAAGCCAGGCACAGGAAAAATTAGTAGGAAAGTTTATTCTTCATTAGAAATTCAAAATCAAAATAAAATATAAAAGATACCATTTTATTGGCCGATCCCTGAGTGGCTGCGATACCACATCTACACTATACCAAAAAGGAAAAATTAAAATATTAAACCTTTTGCAGAAGGAAAGGAAGTTACTTGATGCAACTTTCTACAGTATATATTCAACACCTCTACAAGTGAGAAAAGCTGGCGAAGAAATGATGCTTTTTATATACAGTGCAAATAATGTTTAAAAACTTACTCTCAATTAACACATATTTAATCTTTTCGCAATATCTCTTAAAAAAATAGATCAAGGTTGGAACTATTGCCACCAACTTCAGAAGCCACTGCTCAACACTCATTGTGTGTGTATTACCAAATACAGACGTGGCTTGGTAATAAAATAGACTCTGAACAATGGGGTTGGAAACTATTAACTGGGTTCTTACAGCCTGTGACCACGCTTATTGCACCAGCGCCAGATTCGATATTGAATTTGATTTCCTGCAATTATATGACAGATTGTTCATCAAAGTGTGGATTCAGAATAGTTGCACTAAAATGTTCAGTTATTTGCGGACATTGCCAGGGACTAGCATGTCTAAATTCTTGTATGGAAAAAGCTATAGAAGACCTGAGCAATGAAAGTTTCAACATAGACGACGGTCTCACTGAGAACACTGATGCTATCGAAGAATGCGAGGCTGTGGATGATAGTGATGCATTGGAAAATAACGATTCTGTGGATGATAGTGATGCAGTGGAAGATAACGATGCTGTAATTTGATTTACTTTAAAAAGTATACTTATTGGTAAGCAATAATTTTTACATTATCACATGTCTAATCCTTAATTATGTAATCAATGAAATTTTGTGTTTATGATGGACTTTCAAAGAGAAGATATAAAGAAGTTTGTTTCTTCCTCACATATAATTGCTATTATTATTTGACAAAGGGTATTATTTACATAAAAAACTTGTAAAATTAATTTTTACTTCAAAACACACTATGATAATGTGTATTTTTAAAGACTAAGTAATGAATCTATATGATATAATGGATATTAACCCACAAATTTGTAAAATACAACTTTACCCCACACTTTTTTAAATATTACGGCTTTAGCTACCCCCCTACAGCTCGGGACTAATTTGATTCTTGAAAAGTATGTATTTATGTGCATGTGTGCAAAATTTCAGGAGTTTCCGAATATTTTTCTTCAAATGCGCTAATTTTTCTGGACTATGTCTGGTTTTAAGCTACTATATGGCTTGGGCATGAGCAACTGTTATGTCTTATCAAACACTGGCATAAATTAGGACATTTGTCTAGTTATTCTTATGAATTTGTCCATTAAGCTCCTAGAGGTAGCATAAACTTTGTATTTGAATTATCTTACTTATAGGCATGTAAAAGTTTGATTAAGGATTTGCTTAATGAATCATTATTTTCAAGTCAAATAGTACTGGCAAAATATTCATTATGTGTTGATAGAATATAAATAATTGATGCTCTTTTGGTATACATGTAAATGGAAATTATAATATTATAATGTTTGAATAATGTATTTAAAATATTTAATTTTGTATTAACCAAACCGTTCTCTAAGGATGCTATAATATTATGAAAACTAAAATACAGGCTCACCATGTGCATTGTTGGTTAACAAACAAATAAAAATACAAATGTTTATTTCATAATGAACAAACATATTTCAATGAAGAAATATGTTAGAACTGATAGGTTACTAAAGGATGAAAGGTTACTTAGATAAGTTTTTAAATGTAACTGACCATTTTACCAATATTAGTATTTAGTACTATAGGTGTTCTTACTTAAAAGCTCTATGATTAAATGTAAAATAAAATATATTACTTATTCAAATGCTGTGTAAAGTAAGTAATAAAAAGCAATATTATTCGTTATCTAATTAACATAACATAAATTAAATTAAGTGCAAATGCTAATGTAACAATTAAAGCAAATATAATGTGATACATTTATTACACATACATATTAATAATATTTGCTCCATAGAGTCGAGTATATTTATAACCCAACTTTATAGATAACCCCATTGGTCTCGCGTATTTTTATAAATAAACTGTCATAGCAGTCAGGCGCCAAGTGGGAACACACTTTAAAGTAATGAAGTAATTACAGTTTTGGAACCATTTGGATTGATTTCATAAAACTATATGCGAGCTATTTACTACTTAAGTGCTGTTCCATCTCATCCCCTGTAAAATACACATTGGAAAGATCAGTCTAATACTAGGATATCGTTATAACATTTCTAATTTTTGTAAAAAAAATATATAGATCATTGCTAAGAATAATGGTAATATATTCACCATAAAAAGCATTACGGGAGAATATTTTGAGGACAATAATATACATCCCATTGATAACCCTAACCCTGGTGACTTATAATTATTACAGTTCTAGTGTGCTTCATTTCCAAATGCAAGTATAAACAATTAATATAGGTGAACTTTGTGTTGGGTATGTAGTATTATAATGGGTCTTTATACATTTTATTTAAAACAGTAATATGTAGATAATATTTGAGTTCACATATTAATCTATTTTGTTTAAATATACAATAATGTAAATTAAGTATATGGTGTATTAAAAAAAAATGTTTTAGCTATTCGTTTTTCTGCATGTTTACATATTGTAATATGTGTGTTAATGTTAACTTTCACAGTAGGACTGGGTCAGATATGACCCAAACCGAAGTTTGTTTTGTATTGTTCATGTGCTGTATCTCTCAACTATCCTTTCTCCAAGTGATTTTCTAGGCATCCTAGCTTCGTGAGTGATCTGGTAAGTGGCATGCCATTTCTATTCTCACTTATGCATGCGCTTATCTTCTCGCGGATTGGATACAATTCATGTTACAGATTTTTAATGACTTTTTAAATATTTTTTTCAGTAATTAAGTGAAGCTGGAGCTGATAGAATTTTTATCCAGTCTTGTAGAGATTTTGAGAGAAAAATAGGCAAATAAAAAAAATCTTACGGTGAATTGGATGATCATTTTGATGAAACCTGCTCAGAAGTGGATGACCTAATGACGACAATGTAGATGATATTTTTAATACAGAAGGGGTAATGGATATTTATGAAGAAATCGGAATGAAGAGAGTTGACCTAGATGGCGACAGAAATTTTGAACTCAGGAATTATAATGATACATTATGGTCAGATCAACCTTCATTTTCAAAATTTTCAAAGGCACATTTTGCAAACATAATAATTCATCTGCCAGGGCCTAAAGTTGAAGCGCAAGGGATTGTGGACACAATAAAGCTATTTTATTTATTTTTCACAAATTAAAATATAGACAAAATAATGTGCCATACAGACCAAGAAATTGAAGTAGCAAAAATTAGGCACAATTCAGTGCAATGGCTTATATCTTCCACTGATACCATGGAGATAAGAGCATTTTTGGAGTGATGTACATGAGTGCCTTTTTGAAAGATTCGGGCTTAAGCCCTGATGATGAAAAGTTTGCTTTCAGTGAAATGTGGGGTACATTTGAAAATAATTGTGCAAAATGATACACACCGTCAGAGTATGTCACAGTTGACAAGACGCTTCTAAGCTTCTGCTGTAGGTGCCCCTTTAAGATGTACATCACAAAGAAGCCTGATAAATATGGGGTGAAAATGATCTCATTGTGTGACACCAGAACTATTTTTTTTGGGAGACATTTCATATGTAGGGAAATAACGTAAGAAGAAAATGGTGATTTATCTTTGCCTACTCAATATGTACTACATCTAACACTAAATCCCTGTATGGAAGGAACAGAAATATGACATCAGACAACTGGTTTTATTCTTACAAGTTGACTGAAGAATATAGAAAAAGAAAAATTACCTTTGTCGGGACTCTTACAGAAGAATATACCACAAATACCACCCTCAATGTTTTCATAAAGGCCAGAGATGTCTTCTTGTTTTCTATATCAATACAATAAAATGCTTATTTCCAACCCCCACCCCCCCC
>CABFWB010003021.1:38976-78297 GCA_902151455.1 Timema bartmani
TCTTAGGTGGACAAAGATGCGCCTCTTTTCTCATTGATTCTATATCATTGTATATTATTTTATGCGTGTTCTTATGTGGAGTGGTGATGATACAATGTACATTATTCCGTTCAGAAATCTTACGAGTTTATAGAAAGAGAGAGAAAGTCTGTGCGGTGTGCCGTACCATTTATTTCCTTTCCCAAAGGCGACCCAAAGCTGGATGTTGGGATTACTTTTCAATACATCCGAGACTCTACCTAAAAGAATAACTATGACATCTGTGTCTACCATGCTGATCAAGATAGAATTTACACCTTTTTTTACAGCATCCAGAAGGTGCAGACTTATCCTAGTATCAGCTTCCTCATGGTCAGTGTCTGACATTTTTTCACTTTTTCCCAATGAGATGACGGATCTTCCAGATGTTATTTATACTTTCTTTTTCAGATGGCCATTCAATGACTTGCATTTCATTTGGAAAAAATGAAAATCGTTCTTCTTTGTTGTTGGAGTCACTTAAGAAGTCTCCAAAATCAACAGGCAGCTTTGTCTGAGGGGCCACTTTTCTTTGTACACCTTTCCCCCCTCTTATCTCATGTGGTAACTTTCAAACTCCCAGATATGTATGTATCCCAAGCCATATCCACTCTACAACAGCTACGAAGTTATCTTTGTACCCAAGGTAAAAACACCATTTTGCTATACCTATTCTTTAAATGTGCTAGCTTCACTCCTATTCAGCCCCTGAATTATAGCAGCTTCATCAAAGATGTTGACATCAAACACAAGTACAGTGCTTTCTTTTTGTTTTATAATACTCCCCAATAAATGAGATTTACTTTTAGGTCGTCGAAGTTTACCGTGGAGGGAGAGGGGTGATGACCATGGATGGTTCTCATGATCAATAAATTCACCAAAATCAGTTTGACACACTTGCCACGATATGAAGAGTTGGCTGGAAAGGTTGTAATCACTTTTGATGTAATCATAGCTCTTCTTTGTAGAATATTGTGATTTTTTATGTAGACAGCTGAAAAGTGGTGTTTTGTTCTTCTTGATTGCGTTGTGAATTTATATAGGCCTGTTAGTACTTCTTGCACATATTTAGTACACTGCTACATTCACCAAAAACGAAAACCTCTGTTTGATGTCAAAATCTTTGATAGAGCTGCTATATTTCATGGGCTAAATAGGAGTGAAGCTGGCATATTTAAAGAATATAGAAAAATTGTGTTTTTATCTTGGTTACAAAGAGAACCAATTTGTACATATGTACATCATTTTCAGAAGTAACTGATTTAAAAGCCAATTTGCGACATCATTCAGCTAAAATGACTGTAACTTGGGCTAGTGTAGTTAAAATTCACTGTTTTATGTCTTAAATTAAAGCTCTTTAAATACTTCTAAAATATAATAGGAATAAAAATTATGTGTTTTTGTCGGTTTCTTTGTAAAATCCCTCTATTTCCAATATTGTTTTAAAGAAAATAATAAATTTGACATTTTAGTGGCCTAAAAATGTATAATAATGTTTAATGATTGCATCAAAGTATTGAATGGTTCTTAAGCTTCAAAATAAAAAAAACTATTGAAATTGGTCCAATACTTTCATAGATAACACCCTTTAAAGGAGAAAACTAATGAATTCAAGATGGTGTCATATTTCAAGATGGAGGATGCTAAGATTGGGTACCACCATCTGAAATCATTGTACAGTTTGTATAGACTGACTATGCCAAATCTGCTACTTTAATTTAGCATGTCACGATCCAGTAATAAATTTGCTATCATCTACCTCACTCTAATCTGAGGGCATCACCCCCACTCCAATACAGTAAACATATAACTAATAAAACAATTAACATTTATATTAGAACATGAGACAGAAAAAAAAAAGTGTGCATGGGAGAAAGTCAGAGTAAAATTTACAATAGCAAAAATTATAATGGTAAAAATAGTAGTAATAAACAAATTAACATGTTAAGATTTTGTTATTTTTTGTCAAAGATGGCATCTCTCTGATCAAGGGCAGTTTGGCTCTTAACAAAGGTGGAATTTTTTTGACATGCCGCTTATCAAAAAAAGGATTTGGAGATATCTCTTTATTTACTTTATTTATAGGGTAATCTTCCTTCTGATGGTTGAATTGATTGAGTTCCAATGAATCTATTGAAATGGATAGTTTTTATGTTTACTTTCCATGAGGAACTAGGATCACCAAAATTTTTTTTTCAACATATACCTACGATTAAAGGATCTAGGTTAAATGATTCACGATGTAGTGAACAGTGATTCTACCAGCCCTATTTAAAATTATCATAAAGGTTGTACAAATAAAATGAGAACTAAATAATGATGATGTTGTTGTTGTTGTTGTTGTTGTTGTTGTTGTTGTGAGTCCTTAAACCCTTGATGTACTTTGAAGAGCAGGGCTCGTCATAACATAGTACACCACACAGATACTTTGATGAGCAGGGCTCACACATTGTGTTCTTGCTTATACTTCATAGATGGCAGGAGCTGTATGAATTAAGCTTGGCGGTTTTATTCCTTATATTTTAAACAAACGTTTAGTTTATTTTTGTGTATTTTTTTTTCCTTCTTATTTCTTTCATGAATTGCAGGTGTTACTACCGTTGACGCCAGAAGTGTTATGAATAGAACTTGGGAGATATATTTCTTATTTTTCTAACTTATTTTTTCACCCATGAATAGCGGCTGTTACTTCCATAGACGGCAGCAGCAGTATAAATAGAACTTGCAGTTTTATTCATTATATTTCAACCAAAGCATTCACGAAGAGGTGTTACTCAACTATTAGTAGAGTCAAACTATGAAATGGCGTCAAATAGTAAACAGAAAGTTTCTCGGCCTAAAAACTGGCTAACTGACGAAGAAATGACACAGATACTTTGTGATTATGACAATGAAAATGATTTAGTAGATAGTAGTGATAATGAGGATGTAGATTTTTCTGATGATTATGATAGTGAAAGTGTAGAGCTAACTGAAGGTGTCAGCAATAGTAAGGCTTAGTTTATATTCATGCATAACTCATAACTAATAGTGAATAGCGCATAGTGTATAGTGCACAATTCATAAGAAAATTACTAAGGTTTATAATGCAACGTAGTGAATAATACATTCATAACGATTGTCATTTGTCATTGGTCTTCAAAATAATTTACATACTTACAAATATAATACCCTTGTTCCCTTTAACACTCCAATTTTACTAGCTGTATTATAATCAGAGAGATAAATATTGGTACTGTTTACTAAATAGTATTAATCTGAATTTATATATTTAGCATTTAATGGCAGACCATCTAGAATTGCATTTCTGGCTTTTTATCATCACGGGTAAATGAATTTTATAGAACCCATCCTTCTATATTTAATAGTATGTTTGAATTATTTAGCTTCATTTGAGGACAATCTGGTTTAGTGGTTGAATGAAATGAGGCTAGAGTACAAGGGCGTTGCACGAAATGTATTTTTTTGGAGGGGGGTTATGTGGGTTTAGACAGTGAATTTTCCAACTCCTGGTGTTTTAAACCATAAAAATTCCCAAGTGACCAAGGCAAGTACAAAAACTACATTAATAGGAGGTGTGGGGTTCCTCCCCCAAGCAACAGAAACAAAACCATCTTCTGTAAATTCAACCGTATATTCATTGTCACTTTCATTTTCACTCATTTTCAAGTTAAAATCACAATATAAAACTATTTAACGATAATTAAAGCCCAATATGGCGACCAACTTCTAACTTATAAAATAATATTTGAAAAATATCGAATTATGTTTTCCATAAATCCTATTGGCTAGATTTTTCTCGCGAGAATATCGTTTCACAACTCGTGCATAACGTATAAGAAAAGTTAAAGTTAAATCAACTTTATGCACTGTGAACTATTTCACTATGCACTATAAATCGATTATAGACGCCATCATTTAAAATAATGTATTTCAACTTTTTGCGCACTATACACTATACACTATTCCCTATTAGTTATGAATTATGCATGAATATAAACCAAGCCTAACATTGATATATCTTCTGAAGGAGATAGCTCTTTTGACAGTAGTGGTTCAGACAGTCAAACAAATGTAAATACAGCTGAAAAAGACAAAGGGGAAGAGATATAAACTGAAGGATATGGGGGAAATAATATAAGTGGGAGGGGAGTGAAATAGAGTGAAATAAGTAAAATAAAGTTATAATGGAGAGAAAGAGAGATAAATAAAGGCTGAAGGGAAGTGCTAGGAGAGAGGGGCGATAGTGGAGGAAGATTGAGGGGAAACAGGAGGGAGAAAGAGGTAAAGTGGGAGGGAGGAAGAATGTAAATAGGAGGAGAAAAAATGATAATTTAGCATGACATAAATCTGATGTTTAGGTCATTGAAATTACAAATATATTATAAAAGTTATATTAGTTAAACTAAACTTGTGCATAAAGTATTTTGATGTGAATTTAAATGGCAATCCTGGTGTAAAACATAGCCAGGTTAAATGGTAAGTCAAAGGGTTAAATGTTAGAGAGTTCCATCCATTTAAAAGTTTATGCCAATTTTCAATAATGAGATCAAAGCCAACTGACCAGTTAATACAATACAAAGCACATATAAGAAAAGCACTCCTTTCTCGTTAAGTGCATATAGCAACTGTACAATCAAAAAGCTTCAGAGAAGGAGATGATTAATAATTAACAATTAAAATAAGTTATCATTAAATCAAACCCGAAAACCCATAACATGGGGCACTCAGCCTAAGGCGTCAAACTCGTTGGGTTTGATTTGCTGGTAATGGTGAGGCCGGGATTCATATCTTGACCAGATGTACAGAGGCTGGTTTTTCATGAATATTTTTCCACTCTCCCTTTATACAAATTTGACTAATTTCTTCTAAATTCTATTATCCTGATCCTACTTTATTGGTGTGGAGTGGATATCCTGAGTGGGCAGTTAAGACTCGGCAGAAAAAATATAAATGCAGTGATTGACCTGTTTCTTAATGATATCACCAATATTTATTGTGATAGTGAAATAATATTCATCAATTTATAAAGCAGCCTAAGAATTGGTTTACTTGTAAGGAACAGTCTAAAATGTAACTAGAAAAACAAGTAAAATTGATTTATCTTACCACAATCTAGTTATAACACTGTTTAGCTTTCTCATATGTGTTAGCATTGATTAAAATACTTATTAAGTGTTCAGCAAAATTTAACATATAACCAGTGTTGTAATCTAGGGTTAAATTAAGACAATATTGGTTTGAGGGAGCACAAAAGAAAAACACATTTATTTATAGGCAATAAGAAAAGAATCACTGTTATCACTACAAAAGCCAGTATCACAAAGAACACATTTGGCAGAAGAAAAAACAAAAAGAGGGAGTACTGCTGGGAACAAAACACGTCAGTCTTTACACATGTGCACAATGTCACCAGGCACAGTTTGTGAATCTATCCACACACTCAAGCGCATCCATACAAAACCTTTGAAATTACAAACATATACCCCATCAACCAGTATTTTGTACACTTAGTGTTGTCATCATCGGTAGAAATACTTTATTTAGTTATAAGTAAGCGTATAACCTGAACAGATAGTAAGAAGCAGCACTAAAAAAAACAAAATTATAGGTTGAGCCCGGATTTCTATGTAATTACATATTTTTATATTTAATAAATTTTATATATTTTTTGTTGTATTTTTTAATGTCTTTCATGGGGAAAATACTTTTAAATGATGTGTCACTCATTTCATGCAACTTGTATTTTAATAAAGGAAAGTATCCAGTGAAGGGATGGCAGTGGGAAAAGTTCAAACCAAGTATGATGGCATACCAGAGAGGATTACAAGTGCTGTAACATAACTTTGTGTCTGACTGTTTCTCATGATATGAAGGGGAGAGAATGTGGTGTTATCAGATAGTCACCTCAGCAGTACATCTCCGTGCGGCCTGTCAGTTTTTAAATACAAGTTGACAAGTTGTAAGACAAATAAATCTTGGTTATGATTAGCTAATTTTCCCCTTGTTCTTTGGTAAGGAGAAAAAACGGATATAAAGCAGTAAGCCGAAGAACAAATTACTAAAACGGAACCCGAAATCAATTAAGGAAAATGTAGTATGGCTAGTATCTCGAGATCAAACATTTAACCTCGGATTGAAAAAATTATTATTATTATTATTATTATTATTATTATTATTATTATTATTTATAGGTTCTTCAACACAATGAGGTCATTAAGGCCTTACAAGAGATTAAAATAATAGTAAAATCCCCATAGGAATTTAAGAGAAGTGATAAACCTGCTTAAAAAAACCGCAGGTGTATACACTAAGTTTAAAAGACAAAACAAACATATTAAAGTATACAGTACTAAAAATATTAAAAATAATCTCAATACGAGATAAAATCCAAATGAATTACTTTATATATTATTATTATTATTATTATTATTATTATTATTATTATTATTATTATTATTATTATTATTATTACATGCATCTTACTACCCATTCGGGTTATACACACGCTAATGTGTAATGGTAGGGTGATTGTGAGATGAAATGGAGGTCCTACATACACAAGTTGTGATTAATACATGCCTTGTCAGAGGTGAAGGAAGGGTTTGGCAATCAGATAAATTTGTGCCGAGACTGAGGCTTGAACCCCTGACCCCCAGCACAGAAGTCTGACACCTTACCCCTAGACTGCCAGGTCACCAGTTTCTTTACTTTATAAAAGTGACTCAAACGGCATTTAAAATATTCACCTGGCGAATAAAACAGTAAAAATATGACTCCATCTGCACTGTCACATAATAAAAAATGAAGGTAGCCATTAAAATCAAGTCAGGTGAATAGAGGCATACTTGCGACACTCCACCAAAATGTGGTACATACTGAGGCGAGCATTGCAAAACTAACACACTGGAGGTGGATCCCCTTTCAATAAAAATCAATGGGTCAGAAATGTATACCCGATGCGGAGCCTTGTCAAAATGACCTCCCCTCTTCTAGACTTTCATATATAAGAAGGCCATCGCTACACACTGTCCCTAATGGACCACAGCTCATTCAGAGCAGGGGTCAAAACCCACTGCTAGTGCCAGGTACGTAAGACCCCACGCCAAACACAGCCCTTTAGATCTAAAAACATGACATCCAAACTTGCCTCAGGAGGAAGATGGATTACCTCCTTGACTGCCTGGTTCGCCAGTTCATTACCTGAGAGACCAGTGTGACCAGGAATCCAGCAGAAGGGAAGCCGGGTGTTTACAAAAAAAAACCAATTTTAAAAATTTGCTCATGTATCATCTGCATGAACAGAAAAAAAGAATTCCAGCAAACTGACTTTAAAAATGTGGAGTGGTCTTACATTCACTTTTTTTTTTTCAAAGAGCTGGCAACAGTGGAGGTTTCATTGAAAGTTTGTAGTGTTTGTATGATTTCTAAATTCAGTTATATTATGCCATTTATTTGAATTTTTTAATTAATGGGAAATTTAAGTGGTGTAAAATAAACTAATAATGCAATACAACTCTCACAATGTCATAGAAGGAAAAGTTGAGGGTAAGAAGAGCTTAGGAAGGAGGAGGATTCAATTGGACGACTTTAAGGAAAAAATAAGATTCTGACATTTGAATTCATATTATTATTATTAGAGTTTAGAGGACCGTCGACACAATAAGGTCATTAGGGCCTTCTGGCAGTTGAAGGAGGAGGCAGAGGACAGGGCACATTGGCGGTCACTGACAAAAGGAATGGACCTGTCATAAGACAGAACACCTAATAAAATAATAATGGTATTAACAACCTAAATGATTTATTTAGTTGATTCACAGCTAGCTAGTCCGCCAGCCAGCTTATAAATTTATCGAATGTATATTATATTGCATCTTAAAATTAATTATTGTTTTTTTAAAATATATTTTCCCCATTGTCAAGAAGTCTCACAGAGTTAAGTAACAGAAATTAGTTTTAAAAAACATGGTTGGAAAAAACTTATGAATTAATTACTCAATTCAAACGGAGTTTCAAATACTAAATTAATTTAGCTGAATGTATATTTCCCCCACCATGATAGGAAAGAATTAAAATATTTTAAATTTTATAAGCTATGAAAATCATTGGAAATAAATTTATTTTGATAATAAGTTTATGTTCATGCCGTACTCACAAATATATAATTTTATCAATTCATTGCTAGATTAAACTAATAAAGTTGACCCATTAGATCTAGTCAAAGAGTTTATATTTTGCCATATTTACAGCCAAACTTTATTCTTTATCAAACCATTTATAATGTATTCAAATGAACATCTTAAATTATTAAATTTGCATTGACAAAAAATAAATGTTAGCTTTTACAATCAGTACAGTAGTTAAATAAGAACCTATTAACTTTAAATGAACACACATACCTTAAGTAGGTTTTCTTCTCCCTTCAAATTATTTTTATAAGAGAAAAGATGTGTGAGAAATGATCATTATTTAGATGATCCTTTGTGAACTTGTTGTTACATCCCTTTGTAATAGCTTCTCTAATGAACTATCAATGAAATAATCTAGTTCTGACTAAAGCAGTAATTCATGAACCAGAAACAGATAGACTTAATTACTCTTTAAATTTATAACTTACTAAAGTAATGTCTAACGTACAAAAATATGCTAGATTTAAAGAACAATTTTTAAATATTTATGTCATAGTACATATATGAGCACGCGACCACATCAAACTTATATTAATTTAGAAATAAATTTTTAACTAACCCCATCCTTATACAAATACATATTTTATTATATTTCCATACATGTGTTATGAACATTTTTGGTACAGTTTATAATTGAACCTAAGACCCTCGATGTTATAAATTAGACTTTTTCAAAGGTAATTAAATTAAATAGTATTCTAAAAATAATCCTACCTTTCCGTCGATCCCTAGGATCCATCCTTCCATCCCTAGGTGGTGGTGGGGGCCCTCGAGCTCCAGGACCATGGCCCTGACTCCCGGGCCGGCCCCGATCTTGGTGGCCCGATCTTTGTTGACGCAAGGAAGGCCCGTTGCCATAATCCGCGGGAGCCTCAGTCAAGAAGTTAGAAGGCACTAGGCCACGCACCCCATCCAGCTCTCCCATATAGAAACCATCATCGTCCATTTCACCATATACGTAGATGATGTTACCAGTTTGGAAGGATAATTCCACCTGCAGTGAGATGAGCACACACGCAAAATATTTGGCAAGAACATTTTGAATTACCCTACTACTAGTGCACTAGGTGAATCTTTTAAATGTGAGACATTATATATCTTTAAATAAGGCATGACTGAGGAATTGAATCATTTCCTACCCAATATCTTGTTGGCTAATCAGTAACAACACATAATTATGAATATACTACATAACAGATATAAAGGTTCTGATTGATTTTTAACATAAAATAATGGAATTAAATAAGAAATATGCTGAAAGCCTGAACGGATAGTAAGTCATGTATCATAGAAAACAAATAGAAAAAAAAAGATTTATGAGAACCAAGATCTACTTGAAGCATTCTAATAATAATTATTTTAACATTTATTTCTGCTTGATTATGCCTATTGGTCATTATAACTATCAAAGGAGTGCTAGACTAGCTATAGATAAATGTATTGATAAACCTAAGTCAGATCTTTTAATAGTATTAAATCAATTAAATAAAAGTTGATAATTTAACAATAGCAAGTGTGCGAATGAGAGTAGAAGAATGGAAGCAAATAAAGGAAAGAATGTTAGAAAAAAGAAGAAAATGGAGGCATTTTAATAAACTGACCTGGCCACAGAATGGAAACAGGTGATGATTATTATTTTAATTTAATCCGTAAGTTCTAACTAAAGTAGGGTGACCAGACGTCCCTTTTTTTTTACTGTGGTCCCGTTGTCCCCATGAAACTTGAACGAGACACTAAATTATCCCTTTTTTAAAAAAAATTGTGGCATGATGGTGTTAGTTCTAGAAGCTTTAAATGTTTTGAATGTCAAATGGGTGAAAGGCTCTGTTAATGATTCATGAAGTAAGCATCATAGTTATATTCTGAGGTCGAATATGTGCACACTGTCACATTAGTCAACTATTGTGAATGCACTCTCTCTGCAATAAGTCAAATTTGACAGTCTGATTAATGCTGCAACGTGGGATAGCACTGCTGCATCAGCTGTTTAGATTAATAACAAGTGGTAAAAATGGTACGCTGTGTTCGTATGCTTTGTTTGCTCCGAGAAGTAAATTTGTTGTAAGATATGCTGTTTTCTTTCTAACAGTGAAATCTTTAGCTTGTGAAATACTGCTGAAACTCTATAATACACTTCAGTTCTATATTCAAAGTGGAAAATATCTTGTTCAAATATGCTATACACTAATTGCGTAATATTGAATTTTTATGTAGATCGAACTACATGTGTTTCATTTTTGTCCCTTTTTTTAAGTTAGGAAAAAGTTGAAATGTCCCATTCTTTTGTTTTGAAAATCTGGTCATCCTAAATTAAAGGCACAAATCAAATAGAGCCTGCAAATTAAAATGATTTATAGAGTATTAAAGAATGTAAAATATAATTTAAATAACACTTATTCATTATATAACCATTACATTTACCTAAAATGGAGAAAGTTCCATCCAATACATCAATTTTCCTAGGATCAGGTCATGAGCAAAGATTTGTCAAAGATCCAGTAGGTCTATTCAATTTAGGATACGTTAAAGCACTGGTTTTGATACAAAATATTCAATTCAATATTTTCATATTTTTTAAAAAAAAGTGAATTTATCTACCAACATTTTACAGACATATTATGTAGAATCAATTTGAACAAAAATTAATTTTTAAATCTCAATTGCATTTGTCTTTAAAATTCTTTGTTAACCACTATAAAATGTATTAAAAATTAAGAACTATTTAAATAGTATAGCTGTTATATTTTCTATTTAAAACATAAATGAAAAATACATAGATAAGTAACCACACCGTTCCCTTACTTCCCTTACGGTGTAAACAAGAAACTGTGCATTTAGCTTGAAAAACAACATCTACATACTTAATCCATCCTCACTATATTTCTCCCCATTTCTCTATACTTGTATTCTCACTTCGCGTCAACAACATCCATAATAACACACTCTTTTATTCTTAAAACTCTTAGTGTTTCTTTTTTTCACATATTTATCTACAACATTTAACCACATCTTACATAGCCTACCTTTTCCTTTTGGTACACACATGCTTCCATTATATATGTTGGGGGCAGCCAATTCTTAGGGAGCCCCACCAACATTTTTCCAATATTTTCCAAACATTAAAAATTATTTTCTTTCTTTTAATTTTATAAAATATTTTGGAAAAAGCATGAGTATGAAGTGGAGCATTATTCTATACATGCAGGGAATAATTGGATTCGTTACACAGTAGTCCAGTCAAGAGCGCTCTAGTGACTGAATAAAGAAGATGCCACGGGCCAGCTTTGACAAGGCTCTCTCAGAGAAGTCACACCCAGTATTAGATGTCTCTCTAGGTCAATCCCCCAATCATGCTAGTGCGAGCTTCACACTAGCGAAAAGGACCAGTATAAGTGGGCCAGTTTTACTATAAAGGTGGTCTATATTTTAATTTGTGTTTATGTGTCTGTGTTTTAGTATGTGTTAAGACCCTAGATGACATGGGAAAATGATTAATTAAAATTAATAAAGTGGATTATTTATTTAAAAACTATGTTTTCTTCACTAAAACTGCATGAAAATCTTGAAATTAAACGTTTAGGAGCACATCAGCCTAATGACTTTACATTTATGCAGGTGGATGGCAATGGAGGGAAAAAAACTTTTTCTAATGCTTGGTTTGGTAAACAATTGTGGTTAATTGTGAGTGAAAAAAAACAGAGCTTATTTAGTTTGTATTGTTTTATTATTGGGCGGTGAGGGGTTGTGGACAACGGTAAGCTTTAAGGTTCTTAAACAGTAAGTAAAACAATTAAAAAACATGAGGGATGTACAATTCATTTGGAAAATGCATGTAAGTTTAAAACATTTGAAATAGTAAATATTGCATAACAGATATATTCCTCGGTCAACATTTCAGTCCAAAAACACAATGAACAGGCGTAAAAAAAAGTAGGCATATATTAGGCAGATTAATAGAATGTTTAAAATATTGTGGTGCTCATGAACTGGCATTTAGAGACAGACGCAACCAACATTTGTATAAGTAATATCATCAATTGATAAGTTTAATTCAAAACCCATATTATTTTATTCTTTCTGTTTGTACATTTGTTTAGTGATTTTTGTAATTCTAGTGATTTTTAAAAATTAGGAAAACTTAAATGAGTTTAATTTAATATGTAAACACGTGGCGAGAAAAAAATCATTTCTGGTAAGCTATAGCCTGGCTCCACCAAAGAGAACAATCACGCTCCGCCACTGATACATTTGCTTCTTCACTTGATCCAAACTCATCCTCTAGACATGCCCAAACTAAATAAAATGTTTTATTTATATATTCAACTCTACTATTTATATGTTCTTTGATAGGAAGTCTAAAAATTGCAGTATATACCAATAAAATATATAACAATGTAGTTTATAGGGTAATTGTATACATAAAGAGACAATTCTAAATTAAGTCATTTTAATTGTAATATATAAAAGAACTTAATATATTTATAATCGTATGTGCAATATTCAAATTATTAGTTTAAACATTTATGTTGTCACAGATCTTTCTCTATATTGTTATAGGAAACAAATTTTCTATTAGCTCTATATTAAAATGAGATTAGGTCTAGGTCCACTGTTGAAGAGATGTAGCACATTTTCTACGAGGGATTGTTTGACATTGCACAAGTAAATTCTCAAGCCAATTCTTACATTAGGGTATCTGGTGGACACGATACCTACATAAGATGTAGTTATTCCAGTAACAGTGTCTTAGAATCATTGAGAGCGCACCCTGATACATCTCCATCTCTGGATATGTTGTGTATCAAGGACTACTTCCGCGAGCTTGCTCAGTCCTTATACGACAATCTGGCAGCTTTCACCAATCCTCTTATTCAGGGACTTGGGAACTATCTATGTGATGGACCCATGATGGTCCAACAGATGTCCCAAAGCTTTGCTCGAATAAGTGAAATGTTGATTACCAGAAGTGCATGGCAGACTCTCACCCAGTCCCCCGTGGAGTAATGTGATCTCACATATTTGACCTAACTCTTGTGGTTTAAGATTGTTTTATTAATTTATTGGATTAAATTGCTAAGCTATTTAGTTGCAAAGTATGGTTATAACCTAATCTAAATATCAAATTATTTAAATTGAAAAATTACACCTTGACACGGGAATCTAAGCTGGGACCTTTGTCTTAGTACACCAATGCTCTTCCGAATGAGCCATCAGGAAGTCGTTTCATGCCCAGGGTCATGCTTCACTCATATTTTAAGGCAGAGTATGTGGGCATTCGGAAATCTTCTGCTTCATTTGAGCGATCAATTAAGATCTGAGTCGAAGGTGGTTGCGTTTTCTGACAATTCGTCGAGATCTTAACTGATCGCTCATAATTATATCACTGATGATTTCCATACATCCATCACTGACTCTGATCTAAAATAGGAGTTAAGAATTACCCTGAGCAAGGGACAGCTCCTGGATAGTTCAGTGGTAAGAGCAATGCCAAACTAATGTAAAGGTCCCTTTCCCAGTTTCGATTCCTGTGTCCAGGTGTGATTTTTCCATTTAATTAATATGATTATTAATTTGCCATATATGTTGCTCTTTCTTTTTAGATATACTTCATGAAATGTGACAACCACTTACTTTAAGTCACGGCTAAAATCATGCTGTGAGCTAAAGTTTCAGTACATAATTTAAATTGGTCTTGTGTTTCTCTTCGGGGAGCATCACTCAGAGCATGCATTCGGAAATCAGCATCCACAAAAATACAGTACCTGTCACTGGTTGAGCTTTGATATGAAAACATAAAATCTTGCAAATACATAGTTATTTGTTAGTAAAGAAACTAAAAATATTATATATATGTATTTCTAAGATAATCAAGTTTATTATTGTCTTAATCTTTCTGAATGGTAATCTTGATATAAACTTGTACTGTAAAAGTTGTTCTTACACATTCCATCATAAAAAAAATATTGTTTAGCACTACGTCCTGCTACTCGCTTGGGTTATACGCCCACATTCTTAATTAATGCAGACTCGGTTTACCCCACAAGGTAAAAGTATTGCCTTAAGAGATGACAGTAGGGCCCTTTCTTATAAGCTGAAACATAATTAAACCTGTCAGGGTAAACTTGTTACTTTTCAGGGTAAATGAAGTGTAGAGTATTATTACAATGCCATATTAGTAAAAATAAATATCAAACAAATTAAAATCTATGTAAGTAAACTAAAATATAAGATACTGTATAAACTATATGTTTGTATTTGAACATATCTTAAAAATGTAATGCTATAAGGCAGATCTATCGATTCATTACTTTTATTTTAATTTTAAAAGATTTTGCCCTGATGTGTGTCAGCCTTTATTCATACGCAAGGTCATCTTCTAATCTGTCACTGTTGGAAAGGAGTGTGCTAGACTAAAACATCTCTTTTATAAGATTTCTTGACTTTCCCAAGTTATTTCTATTATAAATTATAAAACCAATAAAACAAAATAGTTAATATGGATTCAAACCTAATAACCATAAAATAATGATAAACTTACTATTAAAATAAATAAGATTAAACATTGAAAGGAAGATAGAAGGGCAAGGTCTATACACTTACTAGAAAATTATAAGTCTCAGAGTTCATAATTAAAACACAACAAAACACATAATTGTGTAATTTATGGGGTACTTCAGTCTACTCTTTCAGCAGGAAAGGGTTTAACACAAATTAGACTGTGGCAGCAAAGCTAGAGGTAGATCATGGTTACTTAGATTCTGTTGTTGCCTGTTTCTTGATTCCAAAAAAGCTTCAGGCTTGGATTCTGCAGTTGCCTTTTCAAACTTGTGTCTTTATTTTTGGTATATGGATAGAATGTTGTATTTACATTATATTTAATTATTAAATTAAATTATATAATCTGTTATTATTGTTTGTATAGAAATTACTAACTGGTGTGAGTAGGCATGGTAGGAAAGGAGAGAGGGTTATTTAATTTTGAGACCAAGTGGGTGCCTTGATTTGATAATATAGCAAGCACTTCATGCCCAAACACATAATTCAAATTTTGACTTATGCTATAGTACTAGAGCTATACGAGCCCTCCCTAATTGATGCAATGCTTCCCAGCTTCATAGGTAGGAGCTTGCTCACCAATTTATTATCAAATCTAATTTTCTGGTAACTGTGTAGGCCTTGCCCTTTTATCCTCCTTTCAATGTTTAGTTTAATACAGACACTTGGCACCATTTTTCCCTTATTAAAATAAATAGTTTTAACCAAATATTACAACTCTAAGAGAGTTTATGGTCCCAGATTTGTGTACACTCCTTGCTTTGTTTTGGAGTGTACTAATAATGCATTGAAAGGAGAGGGTTGAGTTTTATTCAGGGAACATTTAGGCTTTTAAAGATTATAAGTAGTTTATATAAGTGTCCCGACACCTTATCTCTGTCAGTAGCTCGTCTGCCTACTGAGCTAAGGGTCCTGGGTTCAATTCCCGGCATGGCTGAAAATTGATCATAGATGAAAATATGGGTTTACCCTTTCACATTGATAAATTAATGGCCTGGGACTCGATGCTGTGACTGTCCTAGTCTTAAGTTAAATTGTAAGGCATATGAAGCTACGACAGGCCTAGCCAGCCTGTAGTGGAAAACTTTATAACTTGAATACAAAACTGACCCAGGCCAGAGGCTGGAAACAGTAATGGATGTAAATGTAAAGTAGTTAGTATAAGCTGTACTTTATTATAAGGGAAGCCTTGCAGTCTAGGATGTTTAACTCACATTGCATTTGTTTGGGTTGTTTAGGAGAAAAGGGTTTTATCCTGCAGGGTTAGCAGGAGATACTCCAACTACCTTCTTCACCCATTAGATAAAATAATTAGTAATCCTTTAGTTGAAAGTCTTAATACAAAACACTAAACTCTAAAATGTGTGGCAAAATCACAATAGCGCTCACTAAAATATCATTTGCTTGCTTATGAGATATATATATATATATATTTATATCACAATTTTCACAACTTTTCCGGATATATGTTTGGGGTTAAGGTAAAATGAAGCAAACCAAAGAAAACTTTATATTGCAAAAATTGAGTAATTTTAAATATTTCTTCACAATATTGACAAATTATACATAGCATTTTCTACGTAAAGCTATATTCAGAATGATCCAATAACCCAATCATGTGAGAAAACATAAATATTTAAAAGACTTGATTAAAGTTCACAATCACTCTTCTTCACTGAGCTGTAGCTATTGCAGATAATGAAAATAGCCCTTTCACTGAGAGATCAATATTATAACTTGATAATACCATAGTGTGATATTCTGGTACACTATGATTGGTCTATGTTATGTATTTAATTCGTAATATGTTTGTGCATATTTGATGTATTTAGGAATTAGTGGAAATGGAGTGTTTTATGAAACTTTTGTGAAATCAAAGATAGTGTATGAAAACAATATTTTATTAGAATATTGGTTTAAAAAATTCCCAGGTTCGAATTCTGGTTAGGTGTACTAAGGGTAATTTTTCCTAACTCCCTCCAAGCAAATGTCAGTAAGTTTTCTCTAAAATTATACCTTCCTCAAAATTAATTAGCATAGATAAATGTATATTATGAATGGGTGGAGAGACTAAATAAATAAAAATGAAGTTTGTAATAAAAAATGGCCTCCATGCTAATAAGGGTGTTTTTCTCAGCCTCATTTTTATAGTTTGATACACTACTTAGTTTTATGTTTAGAGTAATCAACTTTTAAACAAATTGGATTAGTCTTTTGCTGCATATGAGGTTTTTAAAAACTTTAACTCATTCTCACCTCGGCATCAACGTTGGGTGACAGTTCTTGGGGATCATAGTCATAAAGTGCGATCATCTTTTTAACTGGCATATTTGCATATATGTCCCCCCAACGATCTCTGGAATGCAGGTGCTGGCCTCGGGTGGGCTCCACGTTGCTCTGAAATACAAATCACCAGCAAAAATGATCATGCTGATTTATGATGGATCAAAATTGTATTATTTAAAAAAAATACATATATATTTTTTTAGTAAGATGGAACTACTTTTTTTTCACTGCATCTTAGTAAAATATTATTACTAAAAGTTAAACATTAAATATATATATATATTTATCACTATTATTGCCTTGTTAAAATTCCTACTACCAGCATAATCTTAAAAGATTATCGTTATTTAGTAATTGAAAGAGTTTCAATTAATGGACATTTTGAGAAATCTTTTTCATATATTATTATGATATTAATGATTAAATATATGTATAGTTATTTGCTTTGAATCAACTCAGTTTTCAGAGGATCTCCTCAAAATCTTTCTACATGACTAGTTCCATCTCGAATGTGTGACTGAAATAAAATTAATTATATGTATATTTTTATCACCGCGTCCTACTACAATATTATTATTAAAAGTTAAACATTGTAACTCATATATATTTAGTTATAATATCAATATTATCAATATTGCTACCTTATTATAATATTATTATAATACCTACCACAAACATAATGTGGATATATGCATATTAAATATATATACATTTATTTAAGCATGATTGTACAGGATGTTTTACTCACACTCGGCCCCTGAGTTTCCCTGATAACTTTCAAAATAATGTGCGCAATTCACTGAAATCTGCGCCGGACATACTTTGGTGTATGAGAAGTATGGTGACGGAAGGCCACGAGGGGCGGCGCTACTCTCTAGCCTGGGTGTGGCGCCTGCGCTAAGTAAAGACCGATTGTGTAATTGCTGTCCTCGGCAGTTGGTGTGACGTGTCTGGCTGTGCTGTTGATGTTACGGGATCGTCAACAGTCAGAGTATGAAGCGGTACACAGTGGAACAGCGCGTGTTTAGTGTCTGCACGTACTGGGAAAATGCGTCAATAAAGGTGTGCCAAAGACAATTACAGAGCAGTTTGAGTTTCGAAAACCACCGGCAAAATCCTACATTCACTATCTGATAAATAAATTGGAAATCACGGGAACATTAGATGTCCACGAAGGAGGAGATCCGAAAATTCCAGACACAACGGTCAGGAAGTTAAAAACAGACTGATGGCCTCCCCACAGAAGTCCTTGCATAAAATGTCATAGGTGGGGGCCTTTTCATTTCTTTATCCATGTGAAAGTAGTCTATCACTGAGATATACTCTCCCTCCCAAACGTATCTAGTGATCTTATGACTTTCTCTTTCATTCTTATACCAGCTGTTTGCAACTTTCATTTTATTTCTTACACATAGCACCAACAGCCTTCTACACTCCTCATTTCTTTACCCTCATCCTTCTTTTCCTAACACCTACTCAAACCCCCCACTCTCTTTTCATACTTTTGTGAAGATCTCCCATTACTACCAGATACTCGTTTCCCTTATTCCTTTCTAGATCTTCCTCAAACATGTCCTTTTCTTCTGCTGGGCACACCACTTGTGTGTGTGTGTGTGTGTGTGTGTGAGAGAGAGAGAGAGAGAGAGAGAGAGAGAGAGAGAGAGAGAGAGAGAGAGAGAGAGTGAGAGAGAGAGAGTGAGAGAGAGAGTGAGAGAGAGAGTGAGAGAGTGAGAGAGAGAGAGAATAGAGATATCAAACAAGTAGCAAGTGTGTCGGCTCCGCAGTCAGACCATAATTTCTTAACAAAATTTAAAGGAGTAACCTACATTGACAGCTGGATTGTGAAATAAATCTCAAAAATACCAGTATAAATATGTGGTTGAATGATATGAAAGTAGGTAGAATGCCTCTAGTTAGATCAATTATATAGAAGAAGGTCAATTATTAGAGCAAGGCATCTAAATTATATTGTTTGATTAACCCACTTATACACCCGAGTTAAATGACCAAGAAATAGGTTAGTGACTTCCGATTCTATAAATAAATCTCACCCTTCTAACAGGACCACTAAATCGCTCAAAATCAATTAATTATTTTATAATAATGGAAATTGATATAAAAAATACAATTTATAAAGGAAAATGAAAAATAGACTACTAAGTGTAAATTTAAAGAAGATATTCCATCTAGGGAAAGAGGAAAAATTTTGGAAGAACCCAAAGAACAATGATGACATCTTCTTTTTTTCTTCTATCTTCTATAGTAGACATAGTCAAGCACACATTCAAACACAAATTTTAACATAAATTGAGTAATATTTCGGCATTGTTGCTTTTATCAAACAAAAAGAAAAAAGGGAATTCACCTTACACAAACACTAAATTACTCCATTTAGAATTATAAAAGAAACTGCTAGAAAAAACACTGTAGCCAGTGGGGGTCGGTCCATGTAAGCAGTGAAAGCACTGCTTGCCTACTTTCAGCGAGATAATTATTATTCTATTAAATGAATTAAAATAACTTAAATATTTTTAAGTCCCAAACATAATATATTTTGGCAGCCTCTTTATTTAAACTTTTTTATTTTTCAAGTTTGTCTGTGGGGTTGTCATCTCAATGAATCCCCTGATAGTGGGATAGCTTACTAAAAGCAATCTCAACAGTGCCTATATGGCCTTCAAATTGCATGATGGTTGAAAGGGAGGGAAAGAGGCTAAGGCGCATGCACGTCTTATATGTCTTCTATACAATCGGTAGAGGTAGAATAAAAGCAAAGCTTAAACTGCCTCTTGCTATCATGGAATGAAAGAATAACTGTAAATATCCACCTAGTACCCATTGTCAACGTTGGAGCATGCACAGTGTCAATTATACTTTAGTTGTGTTTACTGGCGGGTCTCATACGGGTCATAGTTCGTTTTATTAAGGTGTTAGTCTTTATATTTTATTTTATTTATTAGACTATTTATTTTAATTTAATATATATCTCAATATGTGTGTGAGTAACAAGGAACGTGTAGTTAGTAAATTATTAGTGAAATCTTTTTCAACTTTTCAAGCCTTTGATTTTAAAAGTGAGATTTTTAAAACTGGTAGACCAACACCTGATCTTCCACAACTTACTTTCAGTAATTTTTATGATAAGTCTTAATCCATATAATTAAGTTAATTTATTTTTATATATTTTTTATTTTGCTCCACTCCCAAAATCGTCATCTTAAAATTAGTTTATGATTTATAGTTTATTTTGTCTTAAATTATGATCCCAAGAATTTAATGAAAAAAATAATAATTCAAGGCTGCCTACCCAGCTCCCGAGCCCATCAACCGCCACTGACTGTAGCAACTGTTTTAGGAGTAAAAATAAATTTCTCAAAGCTTTGGCTGTGGTTATACATATAAATAATATAAGCTAAATATAAATATTTAATACTTAAGTGGAAAAAAGGTAATACAGTAGAACCTTGATAGTCAGAATGTTTAGTAATCTTAACACATCTTAAGCAAAATAGGCCAAAATACAGATGTATGAAATGAAGAAAACTGGATGCAATGCTATTTAAAATGAACGATTTAGCGGGCAAAGCGTATGAGCCAAATGCGACGATTATTTTGATTAATAGTTTCTAAGTTATTTTTTTATAATTACCAATTAGTGATTATATTTTAATTAAAATATTACGGAGTATATCTTTTTGCATCTAAATCCCCCATATTGATAACAAAAATTATCTAAAAAACAATTATTGTACTGTACCTTATTATGTTGCATTCTATTTGTCTTGTTTGTATAAAAATAAAATACATACTTGCTAATCCGAATGAATTGTTAATCCAAACCACTCCCGGTGCAAATTAGTTCAGATTATCAAGGTTCTACTGAAGTAAGAGAATATAAATAAAATATCTATATCGCGGATTAAAAAACAAAAAATGTTAATTTTTTTAGGAAGAAAGAAACTATCTTCTACAAACACTCCTACAAACAGCAGCAGAGATTCAAGCAAAAGAAGCCAATGATCATCTCCGAAAACGTTCTAAAATTGGTATCCTCTTAATCAAAACAACGCCACTACCAGCACCTGAGATAAAAGTTTTTTCTATAATATTTTAAAGAAAATAGTTTATTTCTTTCTTCTTCCTAAGAAATTAACATTTTTTGTTTGAGTAAAGTGTATTCCCTCTTCTCTTTTTATTTGATAAAGGCAACAATGCAGAAACATTTCTCAATTTGTGTTTAAATATGCGTTTGATTATTTGTACTATAGGATATAAAAGAAAGAAAGAAGATATTACTTCCGTGGATTGGATTCTTCCCAAACTTTTACTCTTTCCTTAAATTTAGACTTATTAGTATATATTTCTTTTTTCTTTATTTTTATCAATTTCTAATATTATTTTTCCTTTTTCTTTATTTTTTCAATTTCTATTATTACAAAATGATTTAGTCATTGAGCCAACTCATTGTTAAACAGTCAAAATCAAAGAAAAAAGAGGGTATTGAAAATTATTAATATATTTGATCAGCTCTTTATTTTATGGTTGTTTGAACAATTATTTATGTGTAACAAAGGATTAATATTTATATGACACTATATACCATTTCTAAATTTTATTTATACATACAGTATACAACGTGTATCTAAAACATTGAATCAAACTTTGGCAGGATATTCCTTGGGTGAAAATAGAATAAGTCACATCAGCAACCTAGGGTGCATCTTAAATATTAAGGGCGGTACGCACCCCTAAAGATAGAGCTAAAAATGACTGTTGTGGGAAATATTATGAAAACTGCTGAGGGTATAACCAAATTTGAAAAAAATCAAAAAATGTAAGGTTGAAAAGTGCCTCTACATTGGTTGATTTGACATGGAACGCCCCTTATTTAAACCTTGACCATTAATAAACTAAACATGCTGTTGCCGTTACCCACCTCCCATCATGTAAAAAAAGGGGGGTTGTAACACTTTTTTCTGCAATAAAATATGTCAGAGTAAATATTACCAATTTTGACTTAAGATTACAAAACATGGAGTAGAAATTTAAAAAAAAAGGTGTCTTGAAGAAACTGTCTAGTTTTCCCTGTTTCCGAGATAATCATGCATGTGTGATTTCAAAGACAAGTGTTAATTCCTCCAGGTAGGGAGCCAGTATAGCTGTGTTGCTTGCCCCCCTTTTCCCCCACTCTGATTATCACTATCTTCCCCTCCCCCCACGAGCAGACTGCATCAGTCCACACGACTTCACTGCATGTTGCGCGCATTACTAGTCAAATGGCAAAGTACACAAACGACAGAAATGACATACATGGTCATGCTGTATGATGAAGCTAGAGGAAATGCAAGAGCAGCTGCACGGTTGTACCACGATAGATATCCTGCGCGATTTCAACCTTATCACCAGACCCTCACCGATGTCACTCAACAATTTCATGAAACAGGTACATTTCAGCTACAAGGGGGATCTGGTCACCCGAGGAATGTTCGCACTCCAATTGTCAAAGAGGTACTGAATTATGTGGACGATAACGCGTCAACAAGCACACATGCCTTTGTGCACCGAATGAATGTGTCCCATCCCACAGTATGGCGTGTCATGCATGATCAGCTGCTGCATCCGTACTACATGCGAAAGATGTAGGCATTGGGGCCGACAGATTATGCTCCTCGACATGATTTCTCAGACTAGTTTCTGCAGCAGTGCGGAGTGGTTCCTGATTTCTCCACTATAGTCTTGTTTTCTGATGAGGCAACATTCACCAGAGATGGCTATTTTAATAGTACAAATAGTCACATTTGGAATGATGTGAACCCTTGTGCAACTGTCATCATGGGCAATCAGCATAGATTTTCTGTCAACATCTGGGTGGGCATTGTGGGTAACCATCTCAATGGCCTTTACCTGACGCCACAACGCTTGACTGGCTACATATACAGCCAATTTCTGACATTTACATTGCCACAGTTACTCGAGAATGCCCCGATATCTGTTCGACAACACATGGTGCTACAACACGACGGTGCCCCGCTTCATTTCACAAGAGCTGTGCGTGACTACCTCAACACTGCATTTCCTGCCCGATGGATAGGAAGAGGTAGGCTTGTTGTGTGGCCACCACGCTCTCCTGACCTTAATCCGTTAGACTTCTTTCTGTAGGGCTTTGTCAAAGTTTTGGTGTACGAGACAGCCGTTGAATCCTAGGAAGACCTGTTAGCCAGGATAGATGATAAGGTTCAAGAAACACCACGTGTTTTCTAAAGAGTATGCCAGTCATTGATACACCACCTCAATTAATGCAATGACGTTAGGGGCCACCATTTTGAACACTTGCTATGAATCTGCTTTTGAAGCTAGGAACTAAAACATGCAATAACTACAATTTGTATTTCTTAATTTAGCTTTCAATACTTTAGTGAGTGTAATGAATAAAATCCCACCCAAATGTGAACTGTGTAAGCATAACTCACTAATGTAATAAATAGCAACAAATAGGAGCTTATGAAGCAGGAAAAGTATCTGAGTTTCTCCAACATAACACACAAACCAGCCTTGTTTACCAAATGTATGTGATACATAGTGACACGTGCTGGTAAAAATGGTTAAATGACTGCAGTGCTAAGTAACACTGCCATTCTGGCTGCCTACCTGTAAGGCATTTACACTTGTCTTTGAGCTCAAACATGCATGATTATCTCGGAAATGGGAAAAGCTAGACAATTTCTCAAAGACACCTTTTTTTGTTAATTTTTACTACATGTTTTGTAATCTTAAGTCAAAATTGGTAATACTTACTCTGACATATTTTATTGCAGAAAAAAGTTGCAACCCCCTCACCCCCCCCCACCCTTTTTTTTACAGGATGGGGGTGGGTAACGGTAACAGCACCTTTAGTTTATTAATTATCAAGGTTTCAATAAGTAGTATACAAAGATTTGTTCTAATACCCTCAGCAGTTTTCATAATATTTCCCACAACAGTCATTTTTAGCTCTATACTTTAGGGGTGCGTACCGCCCTTAATACTTAAGATGGACCCTAGGTGGCTGAGGTGAATTATTCTATTTTCATCCAAGGAATAGCCTGCCAAAGTTTGATGCAATGTTTTAGATACACGTATATGTTGGAAAAGTATCCTATTATTTATAATGCACACATCTATCAGAGAACCAGGTTTCAAGAAAGATTATTGTAGTCCTGGGTACAAGGCACATACACAAATATCTTAGTTTTAAGAGGATTTCTGAACAAATCAAATAATTTTTCCTACATGACTTCATCATTAATGCATTTTAAATATTACTTTTTATATCAAACAACGGATGTTTTATTTCTGAAAATGGTAACCTTTTATCATAAATACAACACAGGAAATAACCTTTTTTATCTACAGTAAATTTGTTCCTATATGTTATTAAAAAAATGCTAGCTTATGTATTTAACGCAGGCTCTTTAATTTAGTGTATGGAATGAACTTATTGAAATTGATTTAAAAACCGAAAACTGAACAAATATATTAGTTTGCAATGAAAATTTTTCATTAATTTTGAACCATTTTATGTTAAATTATATTTCTATATATTATAATTAAACCATTTTAAGTTAAATTTGACATGTCTTTTTAATCTACATTCTTATTTAAGGTGTTGTATGCTACAACAATGTATCACACCTTTCTTTAAATACCTTGGGCAATTCTTGCACCTCCACGACCATATTATGGGGAACATATCCTCTTCTCCCTTTGCTTTCTCCCCAGTAAAACCCGTCAGCATCTTTCTCCCCATATACCTGGGAGAACAAACACATTTCAAATATGAAAACTAAATAATTTGTATTTCAAACAAAACAAATATAAGATTTTAGAAAACATTCTGAGATAGTATTTTTAGTAAGGAGTGTTGTAATAAGAAATAATAAGACTTTAAAATTGAATAAACTAATATTGTTTCTATGTAGATAATATGCATTGAATCATTAAAAGTTCATTGACAGTTATAAAATAGAATTTGACAAAATTCTGACAAAAAAAAAAAGTTGACAAGATTTGCTGTTTGACAATAGTTTCGTAATTGAGATAAAAATGTAGAATAAAAATTGGTTTAAAATACAAAGACAGAAATTTTTAAATAAATGAACAAGATAAAATTATTTGTAAAGATTGACTAATGGTTGGAAATTGAACATAAGAACACTAACTTTACCCAGGAACCGTCACTAACTTGCAGCTAGTTAAATATATACTATACATCTTTTATTATATGTGGTTTTTCTCGAACTCTCCAGGATGACATATATTGCTAATCTAGATATGTGTGTGTGTGTGTGTGTGTATATATATGTATATATATATATATATAAGTAAAATTAATATATTTTTTACAATGTGTCTTACTGTCCTGACTGATATGTATTCAACACTCAAAATAAAATATATCATAACTAATTAAATATTTTAATAGTTAATAATCGGGTTTGTGCACATTTATTGATGAATAAATTATCAATTTATTAAAATACACACAGACAATGCAGCTTACCTTGATGGCATCTCCTTCTGAAAAAGGCAGTTCTTCTTCACAAGCATCTGGGTTAGGTGACATAGTGGTAGGGTCATAGTCGAATAGAGCTACAAACCAACGGGTGCGTTTGTCACGACCTGGAGGGCCAGATCCGTGGTGGGCTAGAGCTCTCGGACCTCCGTACCCAGCTCCCCGGTACCCGCGGTCACCATGCCGGCTGCGAGGTTCTCCTCTACTCTCCATATAGTATTGGTCCCTGGATCAGAAACCAAATAGAAAGTCACAGCCAATTTTTTGGTTTTATCATTGATAATTAGATTCTCAAGAATAGATTATTGGTGATATTACTTTAATTGAGATTCCCAAAAAGAATACAATTTGGATCACATACTTGGAAAACCAATTATATCTAATCAAAAATGGGAGCTTGAGGCTGATATTAATGGTATATAAGATGTTTCAAAAGTTCTTTTGGACACTTTATTTTAGTATTACTGATTTTAATTCTTAGAATATAAACATAGTGTATATATTGGTTTGTACATTCCATTGTCAGTATTGGCTTTGTTCAAAGACATATTTTCATCTTAGTTTCATAATCACAATTTAGGAAACTGTACAAATAAATATAACTTAAAACTCAATTTATAGATAAGTTTATTCACACATAAACCAGCTGTCTTTATTTTACATTTAATAGATCATAAGAACTTTCATCATATGTGTAAGCTCAATTTATAGTCTATGGTAAGCATTGCAAGAGTTGTTAAAGAGTCCATTTTGATTAAGAAAAGGATCTGAGGCACAAGCATTATCATTTAGTATCAAATACTAATTTGGGTAGTCTTTTCTGATATCTAATCAGGCCAAAACTAATAATCAGTTTATTGAAAGAGGAAAATGGATTGATTAATGAAGATTTATTCATTCAAAGTTCTTATACTATTCCAAGTACATTGAACTGAATAATTCCTTTATTTTATGGATTGGACTATGTTTCTCAGTATGAAAGGTAATTAATATGCGCCTTAACCAACAAGTACATTGATCAATTCAATTTTGTTCTTTAATAATTCAGCTCCTGATACACCATAAATCATTTAAATTATTATTTAAATATGGATCAACATGAAGCATTTTATTTATTTGATACATTACATAATTATTCTACTACTTCAAAATGTTTGTTGAAGAAACATTAATGTGCTTATTCATTTCATAATTGGAATAAATAACTTAGTTCCCATTTATGATGATCATGTTAATATACATAGATGCGTCTTTTCAACAATTCAAAAATATGGAGTCCATATGGTGAAACTATAGATTATCTGCATATACAATGAAAGTAAGAAAAGATGTTGGCCTTAACTTCGCCCAAATAAATATTATACTATTACTATTATGGTAAATAAACAAAAGTAAATGTAGACAAATTAAGAAATTATTGATAGTTTTATCAAATTTTATCAACTTACTTTGTCTAATTTTTTCCGCCTTCAGCTTAATAGGCTACTTTTTATGGTTTTATATATATATATATCAATTAATTATGCTATTGGGATAATGATGAGTATGCTGGAGATTTAGAATAAATGTACTAGCATTTGTGTAAGGGGAGAATGGGAAACCATTTAGAAACAAAACTCCTCCAGTACATCCATCCAGGATTCAAACCTTGATCGCTCCGTCACCGGCAATCCAATCCAGCACAAGAGTAACATGTTGGATCATACAACCTCTGATGCGAGTATTATTCAATTATTCTGGTTTTAGCCATTATGTTCAAAAAATTATATTTTGAATTTAGTTTAAATAATCCCAAATGGATTCTGAAGCAATTGTGAATGTTTATTGGTAACATTGTTTTATCAATATTTTTGCATACTAAAAGACACAAAAATTAATTTTATTAATGATCAAATTGAATCTATTGTTAAGTTAAAAGAGGCATATTAATATGATTTGGGATTAAATGGAAGTGTTCCTCATATTTGGAAGCTGCAGTTTTCCCTCTCTGATTTAGAGAAAAATAAAGGTACACCGAGACCGAATCTGCACACCTCTCAGTGCCTCGGTGTGCCGCTGCATTGTGTGCCACTCAATGTATGTATGGGTGCAACTCTAGTTCTCTCTGAGCTATCGTCAAAAGTAGTTAACACAATTATGTTAAATGAGGAAGGTGTTAATGAATATGTATTAAGTGAATCATTTTTAAAATAAGAGAAACATTCGTGAAAACATAGACGTTTCTGGATGTATCATATATGTAAGATTAGAGAAATGGTAGGTGATTTGCATGTTTATTTAAATACTTACTAGAGGTAGACATAATTCAGAATAAGCCTTGTAAAGTTATATGAGTAATATTAATGATTGTAGCTTCACACCTTGAATGTAGAAATATGGAGGTGATTAAAGGAGGAAGAATGGTAGAAGGATGGAGGAA
This sequence comes from Timema bartmani, assembly GCA_902151455.1. Lineage (NCBI taxonomy): Eukaryota > Metazoa > Arthropoda > Insecta > Phasmatodea > Timematidae > Timema > Timema bartmani. Next base: position 66,995 of record CABFWB010003021.1, read on the forward strand.
GATGGAAGCATTTTACTTAAATAACTTGGTCAGAGACTGGAAACAGTTAAAGTTGATGATGATGATTATGATTATGATGATTATGATAACCTTTAGAATGCAGACACTATTGAAAAGCTAGATACAACAGCAAATGGACCAAGCTAAATATATTTGATCTGCTGTCAGACTGCAAAGTGCAGCGCAGTGCAGTGTAGGATCCAAGGCAGTAGGGCAAGGCATTCCGTGGCTCTGCACACCTCGGCACATTCACCAAATCCTTACCTCCCTTTTTTGTGGAGCCACAGGGTGCACTGGTATGAGTATGCCATTTGTATACATCAAAATAATAACACATGTGGTAGTATGCAATGGTGTGTGAAGAAGCCTCCTGCTGTAGTGGGAGTCAACCTTGGTGCAAATTCATATGAAATTGTTAAATTACGTATTTATTTATTCAAGAACATTATGATATAACTAAGCTTATCAACTGATTCAAACCAAATTTTTTATAATTTGTAGAAACTATTTTTAAAATATGGATAGAGTTGAAGGTATTTATAAATACAATACAATAATTTCAAATAAAATTAACTATCAGTAGAGTAAAATCAATAGTTACAAAGAGAAGGGGAAGGGGGGCGATAAATTCAATAAATAATTCATAAGCCAATGAGTTCACATTTAGAAGAATTTGGTAAACCAATATGCTACTATTGAAAATAAATCTTAACAATAAATACTTGAAAAAATTCCATGAATTTGTCTTATTTATTTCTGAGTGTTAATGATGAAATTAAAATTTTGAGATACTAAAAAATCAATATTTTAAATATTATCAATAGTGATCTCATCTGAGATTAAACCAAAAGCATAAAATGATAGATGGATTACCTAATGGAAACTGTATCTTTTACACTGCATCTTATAAAGGTGAAAGGCCATTTAACTACGCTAATGGGGTAGGAATTAGGAAGCTATAATTTAAAAGAAATATAAATGCATTTTAGTTGTGTGAAAATGGGAAACAGTTTTAAGAAAGAAACAATTCAGGACTGCAATCTGGGATTTAACCCCGACTAGTACCCTTCACCTGAAAAACAGACTAGATGAGCCTGCAAATTTGGCCATGCATTCACCATTGTCGATTAAACTCTATCAACATTAGAAGTTTAACACAGGTAAGTGTAGTGAGATATAATCAAAGATGTGGGGTGTCATATATGTGTTTTAGATAGACAGGGCTTATTTGCGACACATGCTCATTTGGAGTTTACATGAGCTCACTACAGCCATTCAACACTTTAAGAGACAATAATTGTATTTGATTAAATATTTTATTGTATAATGATTTAAATTACTTTACAAAAAACATTCATATATTTACAAGATTAGGTTTATTTGATGAGAAATGGATTTTTAGCATCACATTTTACTACCTGTTTGGGTTACAGGCCTATTTACTAATTATTCTAATATGTTAGGGATGAGAAAGGTTGAATTTAGAGATAGTGTACCTGCATTTTCATGAAGGGAGAGTGGAAAGAAATTTAGGAAAAACCACCTCAGTAAACTTGAACAGGATCGTGCCCCAATCTCACCATCATCAAAGTCTAGTCTATGGTAAAAGTGACACCTGAGGCCATGCAGCTACAGAATCAAGTAGAAATGCATGTTAGCGAAATAAAATGTTTCATACTCCAGTATACTTGTTTAAAAAAGCCACTTATGTTGCATGATAATTAGTAGATAGCTATATCACTTTGTGGTATGAAAACATTTTCGGAGAAAGTAATGAAAGATATTTAAATTTAGCCCCAAAACAAGAATTGTTTTAATGTGTGCCACTGACAACTATAAATAAAATATTGTTCATGCACAGTTATTAATATTTAAATTTTATTCGTATATCAGGGAAGTCACTTTTATTGGAGATGACATGATGGCTTTTTTCATATTATTTAATTTGCCTTATGTCAAGCAATATGCTTTTTTCATCTATATTTGTGAACACAATTATGTATAAAGTTTTTTAAATTGAAAAATGACACCTGGACATGAGAATCGAACCCAGAACCTTTGGCTTAGTATGCCAATGCTCTAACCATTGAGCTATACACGAATCGTCCCGTGCCCAGGGTCATTCTTCACTCACATTTTAAGGCGGAATCTGTGATAGACATGCAGAAATTGTCAGCTACAAATATGTGATCAATTAAGTCAAGAGCTAACAGATAATACAGCCACTATCAACTCAATAGTTGGCTTTAAGATGCCAAATGGACAATTATAACTGTACTGGCCCACATATAACAATGGATTAGATTGCAAAGCTATTATTTTTATTAATTATGGATATAACCACATATAGATATCAAGATGTAGCCCAGTGATTAGAGCTTTGGCATACTAAGCCAAAGGTCCTGGGTTTGATTCCCGTGTCCAGGTGTCATTTTTCAATTTAAAGAACTTGGTATCTAGATGTGGCTATATTCACAATTAACAAATATAATAGCTTTGCTATTTAATCTATAAAAATATCTGTATGTTTCAAAGTCTCAAACCCAAATTAATTTACTAATTTGAGTCAAAAGTAAAGTGAAATTATATGATAGACTTAATGGTCCAGAGTCACTAAATGGGTGCCTAAAGCTATAGCCACTAATATGAGATGGTACAATATGGGAGCAAATATACCCCATTTATTTGAGACATCTCAAGAGTTATTTAAAAAAAAAATTAAATGGTGGCATTGTAATAATTAGTTTCAATAACTTTATTTAATTTTAATAATAAATCATGTCAAACTTTGAACAAAGCAAACGTATTTGAAACAAATTTGAGAGCTTTTCAAGTATATTTTCTAGAATAGTTTGTTAGTAAAGATTGTAAATAAAGAAGCCTACTTGGAAAGGAAGTTCTTTACTTGTGTATGTGGAACAAAATGTAAACGATGCCATTATGTATGCCAATGATAATTTTAGACATCAATTTGCTTCTTATTTACTGGTTATGGAAAAGTAGTAGATAAAAAAGGTAGGTACTAGTAGGGAATAATCTTGAGAGTAATATTATGTATTTGCTCTGGAGAAGATGTAAACCATTTAGTCAATACAATACAGTGATTTTCAGAATCTCCAGTAATTCTTGGTAGGATTAACTAAAATTGTATTAAACTATTTTTCTAAAGGATTTTGTAAAATGTTTTTATTAAAGGTTTGCCTACCCTCTCTGGAGGTGTGTTGAGCTTTCAGCTCTAAAAATAGATGGCATTGCTAGCGTTATACAAACTGGTGAATTCCAGCCATCAGGTTGGCAGCTTGTTTAAACAACTGGGAGGATGGCTGACCAGTAATCAGTCAAGGCCGCAAGCAAACTTTTCCTAGAACTGATAGAGATAAGAAGTGTAGTGCTGGACCGTAAAGTGTGTAGGCGACCAAGTTGGACTAACCGTGGGGAGATAAAACGTCAAGATACAATCATACTTTCGAGCAGAAAAATTAGCCTATCCTTCCCAGCCAGCTAGACACTTCTGTCTGGGGGTTCAAATCCCCAATGAGGGTATTTTGGGGAGATCTTATTCAATTGTTTCCTTCTACTCTCCCACGCAAATGTGGGTACATTTCCCTAATTAATTCTGCCTTCTTCACCACCACCCCAATATCGAATTAATATACATGGATTCAGCCCAGATGGGAAGTAAAATGTGGTGATTTTTAGCAATATATATGTTGATTACTTTTATTTCTCATTTGGTATAAAACTTAAAAATAACTGACATTAGATTATAAACAATCTCAACTTTACTCCCTCTATTACTGTCCGGTTTCGCTAGTTATTTTGTCTTATGAAAAAGGATCACGAATTAAAAAAAGTGAACCATTAAAGGTTTTGAGTTTATTCTTAGCGACAAAAGACTAGTGTGGAAAAAATATATCATATTGATCTATTATAGGCTTCAGGCGGTGTTAAGTTCGCTAAATCACGTTGATCAACAACATTACTGTGAATAGTTGGTCAGTTTGAACCCCAATCGAGTCAAGTTCTCTTAGTCCTAAATTCTAACTAGATGTGAATAAATGTGGGGTACGATTCAGAGCGCTATTATCCCTTAGATTGTGAAACCTGAAAAAAAAATTATATAATTATTTCACTAGTTTTGGTCAGTTGTTAGCCCATTTTAGGGGTCATGGCCTAATGAGTCACCCTTAAATTATGTAGGGATTTAGGGGGTTGGGGAGGGAGATTCAGTATTTCCCTATTTTTTCTTACGAAGGGTGGGGAGTCATAAATTATCTTACTTAAGGATTTTTATGGGGGGTGTCATGAAAAATCTTATGATACCTTATGTGGGGTGAGGGGAGGGTGGGTTGAAAATCATAAAAAAAAGGCCTAACATAATTTAAAGACAGCCCCTAACCAACGTAACCCTTCCAGCTCTTCATGTAATAAAAGGACATACATATATGTTGTCTTGCAAAGTATAAATGGTCGCTTCAAATATTAATAATGCCCCAGAGATAGGTTCAAAAAAACCAGATGAAACGAAAGTGTTATAAATGTCATCACTTTAAGTCAAAATCTGTGTTATTTGGTCTACCAGACTTAATACCATAATAAAATATGTTATTATTCATAAAACTCAGTGTTATATCGCGTATCTCCGGAGATACAGGTACCACAGTTTGGGAATTACTTCTCTATAGTCTAAGCCATAAATTCACAACGGGGTGCCGAGGAACACTATGGTGCAGCGAGAAAATATGGGAAGTTAATAATTGAGTCTATATAAATATTGTACTAGAAAAATATTCTTGGTTTAGTTAATATTAATTTAATTTTTCTAGGATACAATATTACTTCAAAAAAAGTATTTTTATTTTTAGTACGTCATCTACTTATGGACATAAGGATGTTTCATACAAAAAAATGACACGAAATATAGGAGATGTATCAAAATCTACTGCCCTGAAATAGAGATGGAGAAACAATTTATGCTCTAAAAATAGTATGTGTGAAATCATAGTACTGAGGAAAAATATATTAGTTCAGGTTGATACACAATGCTCCCATTCATACGGCACATAATCACCCATACCCATAGTTTCATAAACATAAACATATAATTATGAACCCCCTACACCCCGATCCCCGTTTTCTCTATAGAACTTAAACTACTAAAAATAAATTCAAGTGTCCCAACAAATATAATACCTCTAGACCAGATTATTTAATTTTAAATATATATACTGTACATGTATGGACCTTATACTTTAAACGTGAATATTCTGAACCAAAACATTACACACCCAAACATATTCAAATAAAAGTTACAAACGGAGTTCCCCAGCTGTCAATGTATCACTGTGTCAGGGAAAAAACTTAATTTCACCACGATAATTATTTCAGATATGGTAGGAAACGAACACAAAGTCCACAGTTCAGTAGGTAACATGCTGTTGTGAAATTAATAGTATAAATATACATTTATTTATTTTAATTTGGCATTAGAGCCTATTCCATTTTGAAAATCTTACTTAATTTAACAATACTGTATATTAAATAATTTAAACATATTTTAAAATTACACCTATACAAAGGAATAGAACTCGTGTCAAGGTGTCAATTACATTATTATATTCAAATATATACCTGTGAACGGCCTTGAATCCATCCCAAATATAAGTTAGTTACAGAGCTTATTACAAATAAATGCCATTAAGTCTAACTTTGATTAAAAATATATAGCTATAAAAAGTAGTGTCAGCAATATAATGTTATTTATTTTCATACAAGCACTAAATTGGGAGCCAATGTTTAGTTATAAAAAAATCTCCTTGTGTAGGTTCCATATTGTTGAACGTCCTAAATAGTTTACATAGATTAGATGTTAATAATAATAATAATAATAATAATAATAATAATAATAATAATAATAATAATTTCAATTTCAATTTCCTTTATTATAGTGCCGACCAACAGTCGTAAGACCTATAACAGGCCAGCACTGAAAAGCACACAAGTACATACCCTACAATACATACATTTACATAAGAAAACATGATAGACAAAAAATGGCCAAATAATGCCATATACCGATAAACAACCACGAGACAAAAAAGTAGTTAATAATGATAAGAATAAAAAGTAACATTAAAAATAAATAACCAAATAGTGGTTAAAAGCAGTAACATTATGCAAAAAATAGATCAGAATATTGTAAACTTAAACAATGTAAACTTAAATAGTATTAAATAATATAGGCAGAACCTCTACAAGATAAATTATTGATATGGGATATCCTTAAATAACTCTNTATCCTTAAATAATAATAATAATAATAATAATAATAATAATAATAATAATAATAATAATAATAATAATAATAATAATAATAATAATAATAATAATAATAATAATAATAATAATAATAATATTAATATTAATAATAATAATAATAATCGACTTTAATGGTGAAGTTAAGGCTACCGCCTTTTCTTACACTTAACCAATACAATTAAAATGAAATTTAACAAAATGACACATTATATAAAAAACACAAAAAAGGTATAAAAAGAAAATATTAATCAACCTTTGAATATTGATTGAAATAACAGATGGTGTCTTTAGTTGATGTTTCACCTTTTGAGATTAGTGCTATTGCATAGGCCTACATTTGTTTTAATAAACCTAAAATGTGTCTATAAAGATTATCATCATATTTTGAAATATTTTATAATTGGATTGGGACTCGGAAACTTAGCATAGTGAAATATTCAACACAGATTCTATTTGAAACATTATGATAGTAAGCCTAAAATAAATTGTTTGATTTAGATTTGAGCCTATTTTTAAAATAAAATATTAAATAAATTTTTTTGGGCAACGGATTCGACCGGGATTTGATAAAACAAAACTAGCATGAGATTCAATTCTTACTCGATTCAATTTTTTTCAAGCATGAGATTTGATTCGGATTTGATTCAAGTCAGCCAAGATTCAGATTCAATTTGAAATTGAAAATAATTATGGATTCGCAAGGGCTTAATAATTGGCCTAGTATGAATATTTTTATGAAAATAATTAAATTAATATTATTCTAGACACAAAACATTTTTATTTATAGCTATGCTAACAATATTTTTTCTTTAGTTTTATAGACGTTGAAATTTAGCAGTTGGTAGTCAAATTTTGCTCACGTGTCATAGTTAGAAAAAAAAACCTTATGCATTATAGCTTTCTGTTTTTGTATTTATGTTTTGGCCTTATTGAACACAAATTGACAAATATAAAAGCCCATGGATTGAACCAATAGGAGAGGCAATGGAAAGCAAGTGTGTTGTTTTGGTGCTAATCCATCAGCTTCCAACTTATTACAAATTGAGCAAAATTTGTTTCTGACTCCTAAATAAATAATTATTTTGGTAACAAAGTCAATTATTATGGTACACCCCGACTTTGCTAAATAACGATGGCCATATGATCTTAGGGACCATCCACCATCAACTAATGCTATAATTCACACATACTGTGCGTTATTTTCTTGGTAGACTCTAGGAGGTGAAGATGCTCTTGCTAATTCTATCTCTTCAGTAATGCCTGCTATCCATTTCATAGGTCAGAATTTTTTGTCATTGGTGCACCAAGCGTTCTACATGCAGAGAGAATGATTTTGAGCTCATGCAGAAGATACCCATTACTGAAAGTAATTATTCTAAAGGGTCATGGCCAATTCCAATTGCAAGAGAACCCCACACGGTTTTGGTATTTATATTGAGCACTGTGCTTTGATTTTCTTCATTACTTGGTCTACAGTTTTCACTTCTTATTATTTGTGGTTCTGAAAATACCTTCATCTCATAGCTGCAGTGAGAACAAATAAACACCATACTGTTAATTAGTCCAAGACACCTTACATTCTTCAATGACATGAAACCAAGTGACGATATGGGACACCTAAAAACGGAAAAGAATAATTAACTTCCATCAAATAGAATATTTTATATGTTTGGTGTTTATTAATATTTATATCCATGCGAATCGTTATCATAATGGCTCCTTTATTTAAATATACCTTGGATTTTAGTTAGGACTAAAAACTAAAATATGTTTATATCAGCTGTGCCTTTCTAGCATTCTTATTGCCACAATAAAGTGGCGAGCATTTACAATCATATTTCCTTTCAAAAGATTAAGGTCAGGAACATTTTTTGGTAAAAGAGGATCTATTTCCACAACAAGTTCAGGCAGTTCTTCTGTTTCCCTGAAAATCATATGAGTAGTTTGACTTAATGGTTGTACAAATTATTGTTTAAAACTATGATTAACATTATATTACTGCTGATCGGACGTGCATTTTTATATACACAGGCATTTATAGAATTTATACGGATAAAATAAAAGGTAGTCTTTTATTTCGCTCTCAAAAATTTAAGATAGTTATTCTTTTCTATGCAATTAGAACTTACTGGGCGAATACAGTTGATATGGTCAATTTTTCACTTTTGCTTGGAGATGAAGGCATGTCACCTAAAATGCTGTAATAAAGAGATATTTATATAATATGGTACATTTTAATATTGCATATACAAACATGTATCATGTATGCGTCACTGAATACACACACACACACACACACACACACACACACACAAAAACAATTATTAATTTCAATGAGTTCATACTTACGGTGTTATTAAAGTTGTTACTGATGGATCTTCTGTTTGGCTGCGAGGTGTATTAACATTTGTCCTTTAACAAGAAATGAATGTGTGTATGTGTATGTAAATATATATTTAGAGATATAGAAAGATACGCCATATGAGTCCAAGCATAGCTTAGAAAGAAAACAGTGACGTAAGCAAATCTGTACTGAGGCCTTGGGGCATCCTTAAAAAACAAAAAGTATGGGTTTTAGGGAGAGGGGGCTTAATATTTTCTTACATCTATTTACAAGGGGGGGGNCCCCCCCCCACCAAATAAAGTCAGAACATCTTAAATATTTCATTCAGTGACTAGCCCCACTTTAAACACTAATTCTCACTGTTTTATAGACATTATTTAAACAGAGACCTCATGTTTTGTACCAAGATAGATAAATTACAATACACAGTCATGACAACAGACTTTTAGTTTTAGTAATAATAATAAATGTTATTATTATTATTATTATTGTTTGGCATTATAATTTGTTTGAATAAAAAAATAGACATAAGTCCGGTGTCAAATGTAGAAATGTGTCTGTATTTCACATCACTGACAAGAATATTGTTTGCCAAGCCAGATCAATCCAGCCGTTCTGGGAACAGCTTGACATTACGACCTAGTTTTACTGCAATTCTAAAATTTCTTATCACTCACTTTATAGCAATTTTTTTAGCACCGCGTTAACTAATTACGCCAGTGGGTTAGGGATGAATACGTTTCAATTGAGAATAAGTGTACCCGCATTTGCGTGGGGAGAGAGAGTGGGAAAATATTTAGGAAATATCACCCTGTAAAGGTGTTACAAAAAAAGACAACAACTAACTCAATCAAATGGGAGTATACTCACCCTCGGCCTTGTAGAACGCAAACACTAGAGAACACGTGCCACGACGTCCTCTCCTCACTACACTATCCCACTGACTAAATGAGATACCGCCCAGCTGTCCGCTTGTGATGGAAGCTCCGCCCAGAAACAAACGAAGGATGTAACTTGACCAGTGGAGTTTCCGGTTCCGCCGCCCAGATGGTTTTTCGAGCTTCTAACAGTTCCCAGAGTCGCCGCTATCCCTCCTAAGCGCTGCTTGTCTCCCCTCTTCCACTCCATTTTCCCCCTCCCTCTTTCCCTCTCTCTGTGGGCATGTCTGATATTTGTGACGACTATATATTGGGATGTATCTTTTACATGGTTACTCATTGTTCTAAGGTGAGAGCGTTGGATTAAACTTAGACTAAATTGTATTATTAAAAATTCTGTTTCAGCATAAAATGGGGGAGATCTTTTCTAAATTAATGTTTTGGGATGTATTAAATATGATTGCTTATTTTTAGAATGGGTTTTTTTAGGGCTTCAACGTGGATAATTTCTAGCTACGTTTTATGTCTATTTAATTGTTTGGGAAACCAAACCGTTGTTCATGCGTAAACTTTCTTCTCTCGCTGCCAGTTGGCGAACTAATAGTCGCGCTCTTACCGCCTTTGTATAATCATTTGCGACTTTTGATAATAAATATATTTCTGGGATGCTAGTTTTGGCTACGTATTTTATGTTTATTAACTTTGGGTAGGAAGTATTGAATATAACTGTAACTGTGTTTATTGTAAGACACAGCTTATTTGAGGTTGTATGACATCCTTCTGATGATGTATGGTATTATTCATTGCTCTATTGCGTCATTTGTCAGGTAATTAGCTCGAGGGGGCTGGCAATCTATAATGTAGATTTATTACATTATTTTGGGACTCAAGTCACTGCTGTGCCTGGGTATTTACGCCATCGCTGGCGGGTTTAGTTAATATTGTGGTATTTACGTTAGTATACTCTGACATTGTATATATGTAATTTTTGAGGAATGCGAAGTTTTGGAGCAATGTTAACTAGGTTTACAGCAATATTTATCATGTTCAAAGCTTAGTCTATTTTCACATTAAAGGTGAAATATGTCTGTATTAAAGTCTTCCACTTTATATCTTGATAAAAGAGAAAATACATGAACCTTGAAGTCTTCAACTTCAAACTCTTGTCAGTTTTAGTATTTTTTGGACTTAATGTTTGCATTGAAGTTTTGGGCTAGGGACTTTCTAGTCATTTTGGTCTCCAATAAAATTATTTGTTCAACTTCTATCTTCGACTTAGCAAACTTTAAGCAATATTGCTACATTTGTATCCTATAGCTTGTATCACCTGTTACTCTTATAACTAATAAATATTGTTATTCTCTTGTAACTCCTTGACTTTTTTCACGCTTCCTGGTGATGACTTAGACCATGTGGCCACCAAAGTGGGATATTACCAATCCTCATGTCTAAAAATAACTGCACGATTAAAATAATATAATTTACCAAATCTTTAAAAATTACGTAAGCTAGAGAGGTGGGAGGGAGCTTACGAAAATTCTTCCGATCACCTATGTGAGAGAGTAGATCGCAAATCACATAAAAAAGCCTTACATAATTTAAGGATGGCCCCCCATGCAATAAAAACTATGGGCCATTGATACAAGGCCTAGCAACCGGGTCCTGTTACTGAGCAGAGTAGAAACGAACTCAGGTCATTACTTTATAATCACCTTTATCAAAAATGTATCAAACTATTTTTTTCAAATAAATATCTGGGGGAG
>CABFWB010003021.1:78466-90162 GCA_902151455.1 Timema bartmani
AGTGATAAATAATACTGTAGTATACTTATTTTTCAGAGAAAAAAATTAATTAAGGTAAAATTACAGATAACTCATTTTTGAAGATTTTGTCACTAACTTTAATAACCAAACAGCTGAGCAGTCTCATTTCGAAGACTAGAACCATTCTGACTAAATATATCTGTTATTTTTATTACTGATATAACCGTGTCATACTACCTGTTCATGCTATACGCATATATGATAATCTAATTGGGTAGTAATGAGGAAGGAAGCATTTGAGAGGTTATCTACCTGCATTTTTATGTAAAGAGATGGGGAAACAATTTAGGAAAACCCACCCTTAGTAGACACCTGGCGCGGATTCAGGTGGGGGAGGTCAAAGGTCAGTTGACACCCCTGTGAATGTTAGAAAACTAATACCAAAAATAAATTAAAGTTCAAATTTTAGAAAGAAAATACAACACAGATAAATTATACAATTTGTTTAACTTTTTACGCGCAGACACCTCTTAAGCCAGGTCCACACGCTCATTATTCGTCCACGTTCATTCAGTTTTCAATATGACTCAAGCAAATGTGGAAAAAATATTCATTTTCATGTATGAATATTTGTTGTGCATACCGAGTAATGAACATTTTTCCAGATAGAGACGGTAGACTACCACACATCAAAGAAGACTAATATTTTTTTTTTTTTTAGCACCGCGTCTTACTACCCGTTCGGGTTATACGCTAACTAATAATCGTCTGAGAGCAGTTCAACCACGAATATCGAATATAGATTATGTGTGGACAGAAGAGTGACGGAACTGTGGGGACTCTGCCCCCCTGGAATAAATTGCCCCAAGGTATATTTCAAATCCTCTGATATTATCGAATATGAAGCTGAAAGATGGCCTTAAATAAAACTCTAAATGACTTCTAGATGCAGTCTATTGTCAAAAATTTGCCGGAAAAGACCAGTTCAAATAACTAATAGATTAGAGGCATCTAAATGGCAGAAAAAGTCAAAGGAAAGCTCTAAATAGCTTCCAAGATCATCCAAATTTCCAAAATATTTAGGGGAGAACAACTCCAAATAGCTTCTGGATGCATGTCACTTTGAAGAATTTTCAGGTGAGTAACACCCCAAATAGTATCTGAAATAATTCAATTTTCAAAATGTTGCCGGTGGAAGACCACTTCAAGATTATTTTCTAGAGGTATCTAATTATCGTAAGAAATTAAGGTGAGGATCACTCTAAATAGCTTCGAGGGCATCCAAATTTCAAAAATTTCTAGGTGAGGAACAGTTTAAATGGTTTATAAAATAATCTAATTTAAAAATAAATCAAGGCGAAGACTACTCATAAGCTTCTAGAGTGAACCATTTTTCAAAAAATTGCTGAAGGAGGGTCACTTCAAATAGTTTACTAAAACTATCTGATTTTAAAAATTGGAGAGGATGATCACGGTTTAAAACATTCATAAGATCAAGTATAAATGAGAAACTATTAAATGGCTTTAAACAGAAATCTAACATTGTAAGTAACTATTTAATTATAATTATGAACCCCCTATGAAAATGATCTGGATCAGCCCCTTGTAGACCTGACCAGGATTTGAACCCCAATCGCTCCGCTATCAGAAGACCAATTTAACACTGGGGTGATGCCTTAGACCACTCGGCCACTAAAACGGGTATCTGTTATTTAATACGGTGTTTACAGTTTTCAAACATCTATAGGATTTACACAATTTTCCAGAAATAAATCTTTTTGGAAATAATTTTTCATCCTATTGGTAGATGTTAACTTTATTAATATCTCCATGGTGTCAGCCTGCAAGCAGGCTATACCAATCGAGAGGCTGCCGTATGTTGGCGAATATAGTGTCAACATTTTCGGGTTGAGGGTGCCATGTGGTCAACACAACGAACCCTCCAGTCTTCTATCTCAGTTTTCTAGATTGAAGCGCTACTTATTCATTCAAGTAGCTCCTTATTTGTCCTCACGAGGTTGATTTTGGTTCCGTTTCAGACCCACTGCTTCACAGACAGAATTGGAAGCGCTGGGGATCGAACCCGGGACTTCGGGATCTGAAGCCAGGAAATCTGACCACTAGACCACAGAGGCAACCGGGTATTAACTACTTACTTACTTTGTGGCATAGGGAACACAAAAGTTCATTCACTTCAAAGGTTTTAAATATATTTCACTTATCATCGGCTCCATGTCGTGGTCAAGATAGCTAAGGCGCTATGACTGAGTGAGTAAATTAATCAGTTCTAGTAACTTTGCTAGTTTGATTCCCTGTAAGGTTGAAATTACTTTGTACTAGCGTGATACAAACTCGGCCAAGGCACAAGAGATTTTGAACACACTATAAGTGCGTTACAGAGTGTTAGTAACATTTACCTTCAGCTAAGAGCTTTTAAAAAAATAAAGTACTTGAAACATCAGAATAATCGCTACAGGGTTATATAGAAATATTTATTTGTATCTTAAATTTGATATTATTTCTACAGTAAATAAAATAGTATCGCTACTCATCCGTTTTCCTTAAATTTGTAGATGCAGATAGCCTAAACGCCAATAATATGTATACAATTAAAAAAACTTACCCTTTAAGACAAGCAGTTAGATAATCAATTTTATCTTTGAGTTTTTGTATGCCCTTTCTTCCATCGACCCATGCTTCACAAACTTTTTATTCACAAGGATATAAAATGATATAGTGTAAATACTTCTCCACCTCAAAATTTATACAATCCATTGGATCTTGTTCGTAAACAAAAAAGTCACATTTTATTAATTATATAAAAAATAATCACCGTGGATATTTATTGTTTGGGATTCAAAACATTTCTTCTGAAACGTGCACACAAACTGCGAGAATGCAACAGATTCAAATTAAAAGTAATCACATTTAACAAGTTAATAAAATAAAATAAACATGTTCAAACTTTGACTACCAAAAACTTCGTTCATTAATTTTTTGAAAAATAACTTATTCCAAAGTCCAATGAGAGTTAAATCCTAGACCGTAAAATAAATATAGTAAATAAAAACATAATGAGAATGTCTACAAATTACATTTAGATCCTATTGTATTTAAAATAACTAAAGTTTGATATGAGTAGGAATGCTTCTTTTTATTTATTATAATAGTGGATTAAAAATTCAATGTAGGCCTACAGTAGTTTTCTTATACTCTGAATATTAACACTTATTATTCCAATGTGTAATGCTCAAGAATGAGAAAAACCGTGAAAGAATTGAATGAAGATTTTTACATATTTTACTGCCTCAGATAAAAAAGGGCTAATGTCACAAAGCTTTGTATATGGAGAAGCATATGGTTTTTTTCTTTGAAAATAATGTATCATTAGAGTAGAGTAATAGTCTGATACAACTAAGGAGGGACCAACTATCTTTATTCACACAACAGTTAAGACTTTGTGAATATTTTAGTTGCTTAATATTTTAAGATGTTTATATTTAATTATGCAAATTTGTCATTTCTGTACACTGGCCCTTCTTATCCCAATGCACATGGTATTAATGTTTCTTTGACTCAACAAGGTCACAGAGATTAGCTTCACCCTCCAGTGCCGCCTGGATTCCGATACAGCAGGTTAGCCAGCGCTTGCAAAATGATACTAGCTTGTAAATGGGTAATAATCATACTAACAGCACCTATTATCAACTAAGATAACTATTTGTAGAAGGAGAAGTTGTATTTAAAACCATGTATTTTTACTAGAGTGTCGACTTGGGAGTCGTTAGAGCTCAATATTGTGGTGATTATTGTAGCTAATCCAAATTAAAAAATATATTTAAAAAGAAGAATAAATTATTCATTAAATAATATGTTATAAACAAACACTCTAGCTTAATATTACAAAGAAAATAAATAAATCAGTTAGTAATTTTTGTTTTCCCATTTAAAATGCATTTAAATGGAAACATTTTAACGAAAATATTTCAATAACTATTTTTAGCATGGTTTGAAAATTCCATAAGAATTATGAAAGATGGCCAGATATCTTGGTGAAATAAATAAAAAAAACACTCTTGAATTATTAAATAGTTTTTTAAATACTTTTTTTGTTTAGAACCATGCATTTATGGGTAGGCAAAGCCTTAGCTAATAGTCAGATTCAAAACGTTTATGAATCTATGACTATTCAGACTATTTTAACATAATGTCAGTGAAGTAAAGAATAAACTAGTTAAGTACATCCAAATATTCTTAACAAATCTTGTAAATAATATTGTTGTTATTTTAGGATATTGATAAAAGGCAAAGGCTATTGGTGATTGGGACAGCATTCAAATTGAATTCTAAGTTACTTGTATCCTACCTACCTACCTAAATTAAAAAAACAACCTTAGGGCTAAGATATTTCTTTCAGGTAGAAAACTGAATAAATATAAAAACCACAATTAAGGGGTTGGGCAATATATTAATAACAAGTATACTCAAGGGATAGGCTGAAGGGATAATTTACTTTCTTAAAAGTAGCTACACATTCCCTCATGAGATCTCTCTTTGGATTTTAGATTAAATCTATTCCTTGGAGATATATTTTAGTTGGAAACAATCAAACAAATGAATACTACAAGGCTCACTAGATAATTAATTATTACCAATATTTTTGTCTAAACCAAAAATGATTGAGAGGGCATCAAATTTGGTGTCAAACAACTTGTTTGTAAGCTCTTCATTTTCCACATAGGTTTGTTATATTTTTCCTGATTTCCACAATCTTTTAAAAAAAAGCTTGAATAACTTGTGGATACAATTCTTCAGGTGTGTGTCAAAAACAAGTGTCCACTTCCTCAAGAGCCTCATGATATTCTCTACATTTTTATTCATGAGAGCCTTGAGAGGGGTTATTTATTTGATTTAGAACAGCGGTTCTCAAAGTGTGGTACGCGTACCAGTGATGGTACGCAGAGCTTCTCAAGGTGATACAAGAGCAGACACGACCATACTAACATTTTACCCTACATATGATGAACTTATTTGTGCATAGCAACACTCATGGCTCGTATACAACCAACACACCCACTAGTCGGACTTGCAACTACGCAATAGCAAGCATACTAGTAAGACGTAATCTCAATGAATAAGAGTAATTAAGACAAATTAACCACTGAATAAGATAATAAATATACCAGACAGCTAATCATAGATGATGCTGCGTTAAAATAATGACCTCAATTAACAAACTAACCAAAGTTAGTCCATAAACAATGGCTGTGGTAACAGTAAAAAAAAATTTCATAATAAACTGAATTTTTACCCAAATTTGCACTTAAAATGAAGTACAATTGAAATCGACATCATCTCGCTTGTTTCAAGCATGCGGCACCATCCTTCTGAATTTTCAGACTTTAAGGATAATGTAACATTTTTTATAAATAAATATCAGATACTTTCAAAAACAGTCATAATTTTTTATTGCTTTATCACTCTGAGACATAGCTCTATTTTAATGAAATTTTTAGTAGATCAGTGGTAAGCGAATGATCCGTAATACACATGAGGGGTTTGCGGAAAAAAAAATGTTTGAGAACCACTGACTTAGAACCTAACCTGAACTGTATAGTGTATGAGGCAACACAGTAGAGCATATTTTTGTGATGGATTTTGTTGCTCTCAAACTGGTGTGCATGCGGTCATATATTATAGCAGAATTGAATTTCCCACTGTAATAGAACTAGTTTCATTGATGTGTGGCTTTTTTTTTTTATAGATTAATGATTAATGACATATGCCTTGGAATTAATTGTTGTTCCTTTATCTATAGTGTCGAAAAAATTCATACCTTTCAAGTACCTAAAGATGGTTGTCATAGCTTTACTGCTGAGGAATCTGTATTGAACTCCTTATAGTAAGGCAAAGTTGTGATATGCTACTCAATTTTTTTTATAGCCCAAGGTGGCGAATACACGTCCAATTCAGAGATACTGTTCTTATCAAAGATGTTGATGAATAAACCATGAATACAATTTTGAATATCCCAGGTCCTAAATTATGGTGCTCAAACTTATTTTCCTGATTCCGAATTGCAATTACAAGTCTCTATAAGTGGCCCTTACAATAAAATTTAAAAACATGCTGTAGAATAGCCAAGCTTGGCTCCTCATTCAGGTTAGGCTTCTAGAGATCTTATACGTGTCACCTAGTGTCCAGCTGTGATTTGGTTTACAGTGTATTATATGTAAAATTGTACATGAAGTTAGTAGACTTGCTTACTATGCTCCTCTCATTCACAAGTAATTCAATGACAGCTCTAGGTTTCTGACATATTTCACTATCAGACGCCATTTTAAACATTAACAATACCTATGAATACTGGTGGAATGTTATGAAACTATATAGGATGGAAAGTTAAATTACAAGGCACACCAAATTTTAAGGGTTTTCGATATTTTTGGGCCAAGGGAAGTAATGAGCTAAATTATTGACGACCCCTGTATATTAAATATTTTTTTAGTATAGTGTTAAATATCCGTTTGAGTTATAAGCTTTAAATATAGATGAAAGTGCCCTTCGTTTCCAGGGTAAAATTAGCAGACTCTTGTGTAAATGTAATTTCGAGTGCCATAATTTCCAAGATAATAATTTTGAATTTCAGACTTTTCTTGTTTTTTGGAATACCTGCTTAGTTTTAGCTTTATGTCTTATCTATAAGTGGCATGGATTTTTATGAACAAACACAAACACATAATGTATGCATATCAACAGTTTGTATGCATAAATAAATATACAGATAATACTATAAAAACTATCTATGTGATTATATAACTATATGTATACAAGCATTCATACATAAATAAATATAAATAATTATACATAAAACAATTGTTTAGGTAAGACCTGATTTTTAGAGGAAGCTCAAATTCAACAATCAATAGATTGACAGTCACTAGAATTTAGTATTCTATACATTTGTCTTATTTGATTTATTATTTATAAGGTTCATCTAAATTTTTCAAAAGCTTCCAATAATACATTACCTTACAGTTTATCTTTACATCATTAACTTAACGACTAATAATGAAAATAGAAATTGTAGTACTTTAATTCCTGCAGTTATAAAAATATGAGTTTCCAGTTTTCAAATAATGTGCTTCCTATAAAAATCAGACAGTACTTATGCTATTAAATAAAAAATTAAAAAGTGGAACCACTAAAGTTGAGTTAAAGCAACAAAATCATTAAACTCTAATTAAAATATATTTTTAAATTAAAACAAACATAGTAATGGATTTCCAAAATAACCCTAAATAGTATTTTAAATGTACTGATGTAATATATTTAATTTTTAGAAAAATAAATAAGAAATAAATCAATATTATTATTTTATCACACTAATTTTATTTATTTATTTATTTAGCACCGCGTGTTATACACTTAAGTACTAATTATACTAATGGATTAAGAATTGGGAAGGTTGAATTTTAGAGGAAGTGAACCCGCATTTGTGTGGAGAAAGTGGAAAACCATTAAGGGAAAACCACCCCCAGTTCACCCAACCGAGATTCGAACCTTGATCTCCCCGTCCTCGGTGGTCTAGCTCAACACGACTGGCGCGTTAGCCAACTACGCCACCGAGGCAGGTTTTATCACACTAATACATTACCAATATTTACAAATGCAGTGAAAACGTGGGTAATGAAGGTGTAGGAATAAGGCAGAATTCAACCCTTTGTAATGAAATTCCTGAAAATATCTATAGGAGTGACATGAATGGATAATGTGAGTAATGAGCATGTGAGAAGGATAGTTAAGGAGAAACAAGTGCAAAACAGGATAGTGAAGTCACAATTAAGGTGGTACGGTCATGTGAGGAGAATAAAGGAGAAGATACCAAAGAAGATGTTGGATATCGAAGTTAGGGGTAGGAGGCCAAGAGGAAGATTAAGAGACAGGTGACTGAAGGGAGTGCAGAGGAGTGGTGGCGGGGAGAAAGGATATGTTGGAGAGGCTTATGTTACAAAGAGACACGGCCAGTGGCTGGAAAATGTCCATAATTATGATGGTGATGATGATAATGATGAGGAGGAATACATTTATTTAAATATTATTTAGTGTTGAGGCAGTTAGCTTTCCCTATACTAGAAATGATAAATAAAACCCTTTAAAATAGTTCAGTTGCAATTGGAAGAATCTAATTTTGGAAGGGGAAAAAAAACTAGATTTCATTTAATGGTTTCCTATACCAATCAATTTGAAATGTAGCACTTTGATGGATAGTGTCAATTTTTAGAACTATAAGCAATATATGGTACATTTATAATTTTGACTATACTAAGTTTATTATTCAAATGGTCACCAATATTCTCCCTGTTATTATCCACTTATATATTTTGTTGATATTCGTTCTATGCATGTACTTTATAATTATGTTGCATAGCTCTTGGGTACTCACCTAAATATACTAACTACATCACTAAGGTGCACATTGCATTTAAATCTTTCGCACAGGGTTGGGGTGGATGAAAACTGTTTACCAGTTATGCACGTTCATTTGTTAAAAATGAAATCTATCTGTAGCGATATGAATGAATTTTTAAATAAATCATTTATTTTTGTACTAAATTGTAATCATACTATTTTCATAATGTTCACATTTGTTTTTGCATTAGGTTAAAATAATATACCAAATATTAATAACTAAGTAGTCATAGGTAATTTGATATCATGTGAGTGAGATTGATTAAATCTTCAGATATAATTAGATACATCAAAATAATTTTAGTTTAGAATACAATAATGCATTGTATTTTTTTAAACACTTACCATGAATGGGCTCGGCACTTTCTGATTATACAAAATATTTAAAACAGTGAAACATATGTGCAAAAGACAGGAGATAGCACACTCAGATATAAAATAAGAATATTACTTGAGATTAATTTTCAATTTAGAAAATTTATAATAAATATCAGCTGGGTATAATAGCTTCTTACCAGAGTGATTCTAGGTAAGTGAGTGTACCTGTCATCTCCCCGCTCTCTCCTTTGTGGATGTTGGTGATGGTCTATACGACCCCTCTCATGGGGTAGTATGGGTACCCTTCCCCTGTCTGGATGACTTCGAGACATCCCGTGGTGTTGGTGATGTCCTCTTGCCCCACGACGACCATCCAGGTAGTCGTCCTCACTGAAGTTACCTTCGCTCGCAGAATCCTTCGTGATTTCTAGACCCACAACAGAAATCATTGCCAAGGTCACATACTAATTCTTGCCAAAGCTCATGATTATATCTTACTCTGTTATAAGATCCTTTTACAGCAATCAATGCTATGCCTAGGATTTAACTATGGAACTAAGAAATGGTTTAAACACGTAAGGAGATTGGGATAGTTTTGTTGACAGGAATTAAGTTTATTTCAAAATCACTGTTGAAAAAATAAATGTACGCCTTGTGATAACATTAGAGGGATGGAATGGAAGTTGTGCTGCATGATTCTGCCCACTTTGTGTAAATTTAAACACTATACAGTGATAGATGAACAACATTCCTCAACTTCGACCTAGCTAGGAACAACATGTCATACCAACTACAGTGAAATATTCCTTAACAAACACCTCTGAATAGTGAATTCTTATTTATAAAGGACAATTAAATTCCCCTGGCAAAATAACATGGGACCTTACGGTGAAAAAACTTCCCAATAATGAACACAAATACTTCCAGAGATGCATATAAATCTCTAAACAGTGGACAAAAATTGAAATACCAGTCCATATACAGTATTTTACTGTGAAATGCTAATGTCTCGCGTGAAGTTGACTAAAAAATAAAAAAATATTTGAATATCTTAACATAGCTAAGCCATTACATGGTTGAAGCTTTCTTCTACAGCTCCCTTAACAATTGGCTAAGCAGATGAATGATGAATACCTTAAGAGGTAAACCCTATGTTAAAATGGTGAAAGATTGGCATAAACATGCCATGATAACATTTGACTTTTAATCAATTAATAGAGATAATCAGCTCTAATATAAAGTAATAATATTAAAAATGTATTTAATGTACATTATATATTGCAGTAAATATCTACGTGGTGCAACATACTTCGATCTATATTTATTGCCAACCAAAGCAAAATATTCTCGAAGAACAGGGGATTGGGGGAGAAGAGAGACGAGGGATAAATGCATCCCATTACTAGATAATGCTTAAAGCCAAACTTTTATTAACAGCCTTGTTGGAAAATAGAGATGACACTCACGTAATAGTCACTGAGCAAATAGGACCTGTGTTTGTCAAGAGAAAACATAGTTTTGTATTAATCACTAAATCTGAGTCGGGATCAAAATTATTGCATGTAGGTTAATAGATTGAATTAATCTTAATACAATCCCCTATTAATAAACCCAATTCCATAAGATGTAAAATAGTAGCACGTGTGATATTGGATTGCAAATTCACCCTGTCTAATAAAGTAATAACGCTGAATAAATATTTGATTAAAAACATAAGTGATTTCTGTTAGCAAAGGTTAAGGTCGGGTACACAAGAATCAACGTCCGTGATGAAAACACTATCTACAAATACACTTAGTGGGCTAGTTAACACAAAAAAGGTTAGCGTGAGCACAGAACAACGCGGTCGGTTTTGAAGGAGAACCACTGTGAAAGTGAAAGTACGTGATTGGTTAACTCTTGATACTCGCGCTACTGCAGCGCCTTTCGTGATTGGTGCAGTGGTTAGATCGTGTAGCCAAGTCAGTGACTCCAACAATTTCAATTATAGTCTGACAACAAATCACATAAACCTAATCCTTAGGCTCGGTGCCCATAAGCAACATGCGCAATCTTTGCAGTGGCGTCCTGTGACGCTGCATCACTGCTAAAAGCAGTTCACACAAGCAACCTGCGTCTGGTGATGCTAAGTTGACGCCACGTCCCAGCACCCGAAGCAGTGCAGCGACTTGAGTCTATTTGGACGCAGCTCTTGGCCTCGGTCAATTTGAAACAATAGCTGTGATAAGTACACACCGGGTGCGGAAAAAAATAGACATACTTATCTTTGCTGTACACAACCCTATTACCCTGACATGAACTTATAAGTCATCTTTATGATATCTATAACAATAATGTATAGGCATTTTGCCTAACATCCAGTCTCCACTCAATATTTTATAAGCGAACAGTGGCTGTAACATGTTCCATGTATTTTATAAATTGCTATTGTGAAAATAAATGGTAGGTAGTAATGTATCTAGTTTTAATACACTTTTACTATAATTTATGGACTATCCGGATAATCCAGATGACATATGATCCCAGATAGTCCTTTTAAATGAAGTTCCACTGTGTATAGAAAATATTTTTTCCCAATTTATAAAAATTATTAGAGAAAAATTTAAGAGAGAACTCGCCAAGTTGCTTTAGTATAGTGGCTTCCATTTCAAGAGTATTTTGATATATCATCTTGTATATCTCCATCCATGCTGCTTGTTTTTAATTTCAGTCATGGAATTCTTCTAGGCACGACTTCCAAATGACAGGTCTATTCTGCATCTAAATTGATAAAAAGTTATGTGTCTATTTCGTCCTCCATTCTGAATGTACACTGATTAACGTCACAATGATGTGCGCAGTTTGTGTACACTGCTTTATGTCTTCACAGTGTACCGTGGAATGACTAACCCTGCTCCGACTACAAACATTACTCACCCCAGCCATCGGACGTGCTGCAATTTCAC